>JANHGC010004362.1:26129-36277 GCA_027560395.1 Boaedon fuliginosus | reverse complement strand
ACGTCTTAAAGTTGCCAAGGTTGGAGACCCCTCTTCTAGGTTGGAGCCAACTTCCTCCCACCTCAGAAGGCTCTTTATAAATCCCCACGTGAAAACGTAGCTGATCGTGCAGAGAGGGACAGAGTTTTTTAAAAAATCATATTAACAAATAACCTCCCTTGTGGAATCGGATAGCCCAGGTTCGTGAGGCAATTCTGTTTGAAGGTTGTTATCTTTTTTCCTCCAAAACCCTTGTCGGCACACCTCCTGGAGCAGACCAATATCTAACCCCAATGGAAAATTACACCGCCTGCTTCTGACGGGAACCGGGACGCCTTTCTAAAACCATTTGCTAGCAGTGGAGCCTCCTCCCCCCCTCTGACAAGCACTTAAGTCATTCACTTAGAGCTTGGCTCGGTGCCGCTGGCTTTTGGCTCGGGAACAAGGCCTCCAGTGTGTGGAAGCGATCAGGCACAATCCTCTGGGCCCACTAATTGTGTCCTAACTTCACCAGAACCGCCGAAAGGATGAGCCACCGGCGCTTGGACCGAGAGCGGGGAGAGCAAGGGGTCCTCCCTTTTCATGACGAGGGAGAAGGAAAACGTACTGTATTTGGAGACCCCGTTACCATTTATTGGTTTGGTAGCCTTTAAACTGAAAAAACAGATTAGAAAGTAAACCTGTCCTTGGTTTGCGGTGCCTGTGATAGGCAGAAGCTGGAGCAGGGATTGCATCTCCTTCGGTCTGACAGACGGGCTGCTCCCTTTCCCTCCTGGATCCAGTTGGTTGGGGGGATTACCTTGGCCAACCCTAGATGGAGCTGCTGGTGGAGAAAGCTAAGCAGGGATTTGCCCGGTTAATACACGGAGGGGAGACTGTCAGCAAAGAACAGAATAGACTGAGGATCCCCCCAAAACCTTTCAGAGAAAGGCAGCCCCACATCGCATCCAAGAAAAGGAGCGGGTCTTGTCTTTGGGGGCCCCGAGGGCCACTTTTCCTTCCCAGAAGGCTTGACGTGGCTCCACGGGGGTCAGTCTGTCCGCCCTGCTTCGACACCTGTCCCCGCCTGACCTGCCGCTCTGCCTGTTTGTGTTGCAGTTTAAGCGAGAGCTTTTTTATGGTCAAAGGAGCTGCGTTATTCCTGCAGCAAGGAAACAGTCCCCAAGGGCCGCCCCGGAGTCTCCTGCAGCCGCACAAACATGCAGGTAACGTCCTCCCGGCCTCTCCGGGGAACTTGAGTGGCATCGGTTAGGAAAAGCCGGTGCAGAGGAGAACGGTGGTAAGTGAGGGTGGGCGCCGAAGGGCATCGATTGGTTTCCCCTCGGTCGTGCCCCGGGGAAGGAAGGAGGCGATCGGAGGATCCAGTCTCCAGCGTCACGGGTAGCGGAGCCTCTGGGTTCAGCTTGGCTGTTCTCGCCAGAAGACCCTTCCCTTGCTCAGTGTCTACGGAGGGTGCGGATGAGGTCTCGGAATGGAAATGGAAGGGCCGCTGGGGTTGGCCTTTCACCCTGGAGGGGGAGACGGAAGCCTGGCTGTTTGGGAATTGCCAATCCCAGAGGCGTCTTGGGGATATTATGGGGTGACAGTTCCAACTCGGATTGGGATGTGGGGCCAAGCAAGCGAGCTAGGGCCAAAAGTAGCCTTTGTGCAACTGGTGCCCTCTGCAGGACACCCAGTTGGGAAGATAAGGCAGCAGAGTCCCTGCCTTTCATTGCCACCTCAGCCCCATCCTGTTCCCCACCCAGGATGTTCTGGAGAAGGTTTGGAAGCTCTGCTGCTGCCCTAAATCTGTGGTTGGCCCTCCGGAAGCTCTTGTGAAGCGTAATGATGGCTTGTTGAGGAAGTTTTGGAGAGGTTCAGAGAGAGCAGACAGCAAAAGCAAGATAGCTTTATGACCCTGAAGCTTTTCCTGGGAGTCATGGCAGATCATCAACCTCAGACAACTTTTAGATGGGTGGACTTCAACAGCCAGAATTCCTCACCCAGCTGCAATTGAAGTCCATCCACCTCCCAGCTGCCAGGGTTGAGAAGCAGGGTCACGGGGGACTGGGCCATGCCAGGGGCCAGGGGTGGATGGAGGAGGGAGAGCTGGGTGAGTTGATGCAGCAAAGCAGGCCTAGGTGATGCACCTGATGATTCTGCTGCCTCTTCATCCACAGGTGATTTGCCGCAGCACCTTCAGGTGATGATCAACCTCCTTCGCTGTGAGGACAGAATCAAGCTGGTAAGAGGACTTGCCGAATGCTTGGCATGGTGTAATCACGGTCCCCGTACAGCGGTGATCTTGTCGCAGCAGATCCAACCTTCGCGAAAGGAGGAGTTGCTTGGGAACATAGAGTAGACCTAGAGGAGACAAACCTACTCCTGCCAATCAAAGTGGCATTGGACGCGGGGTATCCCCAATCATCGTTTCTCCTAGCTTTAGCCATCAGTGCTTGGTTGTGAGTGCCCTCCGTCTCCTGAAATCAAAGTGTTGGCTCCCTGATGTTGCTCCCTGAAGATCTCAAGAACATCCCTTAGGTAGCGGGATCTGGCCTTCGTCTGCCTCTACTGAGACCTTCCCTCTAGGCCTGAAGAAGGCAGTCTGGTGCCTTTTTTATTATTATTTATTAGATTTATATCCCGCCTCACTTCACCCCTTTCGGGGGAACTCGAGGCGGCAATGCCTTCCAGGGCCTTGGATTAGAACTCCCATAATTCCCAGCTATCCTTCCCTGCCTAGAGCCGCCTGGAAGACGGCGTGAGACACGGTCCAGCGTGTATTTAGAGGGCAGCAGGTGGGTTGGAGAAAATCGAATTGAACCCTCTTCTTTTTGTCTTGCCAGAAACATACCTAGCTAAACTAATGCGTAGCTAAAGAGAGTTTGTCCCAAGGGATGAATGCTGAGAACTGCCTTGCTGGTTTTCAGGCCGTGCGCTTAGAAAGTGCCTGGAGCGATCGCGTGAGGTACATGGTGGTCGTCTACAGCACTGGGCGCCAAGACACCGAGGAGAACCTTCTGCTGGGCGTGGACTTTTCCAGCAAGGAGAGGTGAGGGGCGAATGCCTGGGGGGTCCCTGGGAGAGCAGGGCTGGCTCCCCCCCTCCCTGTTCTGCCCAATCAGCAGCCCTGGACCTCTCCGTCCCTCTTCCCGGCAGCCAGAGTTGTTCCATCGGGATGGTGTTACGCCTGTGGAGTGATACGAAGATCCACCTGGATGGAGACGGGTAAGAAGCAGGCGGGCCTGGAGTGCTGGCAGGGGGTGGCAGAGCTGCGGGTGGGGGGAGGCTGTTGGGAACAGTTCTTGGAAGGGGGCAGGGTTGCATTGCCTGCCCAGACCGCTCCGTTTGTGGTTCCATCTAAGATTGTGGCCTACTTTGAAAGAGCTGCGGGGTGTTTATGTGTGAAGAGCCCCCACTGTGGGCACCACATCGATTTTTGTCTGTCTCCGACAGCGGGTTCAGCGTCAGCACGGCGGGCAAGACGCACATCTTCAAACCCGTCTCGGTGCAAGCCATGTGGTGAGCGGCTCCCGTTTCCCCTCCCCTCCTCCTGCCTCCCCGCTTTTCAGGGGCCGTGGCAGGGGCCCAGGCGGTCTGTGGCCAGCTTCAGCAGCTCCTTTGGCCTTGCAGTGGCCGGGAGGGCTTCGGCCTCTGCCCGTGTGCCTGCTTGGCCAGGCCTTCTGCTCAGGGTGCCGGGGCCGAGCGGTCTCCCTTTGGGTCTCCACGCTCGTAGGTCCGCCTTGCAGATCCTCCACAAGGCTTGCGAGATGGCCCGGAGGCACAACTACTTCCCGGGGGGGATGGCCCTCGTCTGGGCTACCTACTACGAGAGCTGCATCGCCTCCGAGCAGAGCTGCCTCAACGAGTGGAACGCCATGCAGGACCTGGAGTCCCCACGGCCCGACTCGCCTGCCCTCTACATGGACAAGTGGGTCCCTCCCGTTCTTGCTTTGGGCAGCGGTGAAGCGTTGCCCCCTCTGGCCCTTTAGAAGGGGGTGTCCTTCTCGCCGGCTCCAAAGGGGAACGAGGAGCAGGCGAGAAGGGGCACCAGGTGGGATTTGAGGAGCATTTCTTGGGGGCTTCTGGGAGGCTTGAGGTTGAGTCTCCCACAGCATCCTGAGCATCACCAGCCAACAAGGGCTGAGATGTTCAGGCAGACATGGACAATTTGGGGTTGGCCTTATTGGTCATCCGTAGCTGCCTCTTTCTCTGAGAGCCACGCCCACTCTATTCAGAGCAGAGGATATGTGTGCATGGGTGCACAGACACGCCAGAGGTTGTATTGTGTTGGAGAGAACCAGGCTTGGCTGTTGGCCTCTAACCATCCTTGCTCACTACTTCAGAAGCTCCCTTCCTTGACTATCCCTCCCTTGTGGCTAAACAGCTGTTGGGCGGCTACTCTGGGGAATCCCAACTGATTCTGGTCAGCAAGAAGGTGACACAAAGGCTCACCATTTGCCCCAGCTTGCTGTTCTTCTGGGGAATTCTGGGAATGCTTTGTTGGAAGGTAGCTGTCTGGATTTGCAGCCCACCCAAACCCCGGCCTTCCTCCCTCCCTCCCTTCCAGGCCGACCGAGCGGGAGATGGCTGAACGGCTGATCAAGGCCCAACTCCGGAGCATCATGATGAGCAAAGATCTGGAGAACGTGACTTCCAAAGAAGTAAAGCCAAGAGCCCGAGGACTGGGACCCGGGGGCTTCCTCCGCCCAGGCTGGTCTCCCTCAGCCTGCGCTTGAATTGAGCTCTCTCCTCCCTCGGCAGATCCGGAACCAGCTGGAGAAGCAGATGAGCTGCAATCTGAAAGAATTCAAGGAATTCATCGACAACGAGATGCTGCTCATCCTGGGTCAGATGGACAAGCCCTCCCTCATCTTCGATCACCTCTACCTGGTAAGCGTCCTCTCCCTTGGGAGGGGCCCCTCCCTGCTCCCAGCACCATCGCTTGACTCTGCTGTGATTCTTCCAGGGGTCTGAATGGAACGCCTCGAACCTGGAGGAGCTTCGGGGCTCAGGGTGAGTTCGCCCCGGCTGCGTTGACTTCGGGGGTCTCCGGGCAAGTGGCCTGCAGGGGGGCTGCCGAATCCTAGCTGGCCACGGTTGCAAAAGGCCACAGGGCCAAGGGGGTCTTTTGGGGTGGCCGAGAGTCTATTTCTTGCTCTGCCGGCCGAGAGGCATTTATCTGTTAATGGCCCTTCCTTTCTGACGGAGACGCCCCCGTTTCCCCCCCCCCTCCCCTGCTGCTCCTTCTGCTTCCGTCCTTCCAGCGTGGACTACATTTTAAACGTCACCCGGGAGATCGACAACTTCTTCCCGGGGCTGTTTGCGTACCACAACATCCGCGTCTATGACGAAGAGACGACCGACCTCCTCGCCCACTGGAACGAGGCCTACCACTTCATCAACAAGGCCAGGTGAGTTGGCAGGAGCCCCCTCGCCCTCTCCATTCCTGCAGGTCCAAAGCCGGGGCCGCTGGGCGGGATGCACCAGGAAGATCTCCCCCTGAATGGCTCGCTTCCAAGACTGGGCAGCCTGAGGGGTCCTGCAGCTCAGGATGGGCATCTCAACCCCTTCCGGCCCCTTTCGGCTCTCCCTGCCACACCTTCAGGGCTTCACCAAAGCCGCCTCATGCAGCCTTTGCACACAAGGGGAGGTGAGACCGGAAACAGGGCGTGGGGGGCCTGAGGGCCCTGTCCCTGCTCCCGGCCCCTTCCAATCCCTCTTCTCTTCCAGGAAGAACCACTCCAAGTGCCTGGTTCACTGCAAGATGGGCGTGAGCCGCTCCGCGTCCACGGTTATCGCCTACGCCATGAAGGAGTTTGGGTGGTCCTTGGAGAAGGCCTACAATTACGTCAGGCAGAAGCGCAGCATCGCTCGGCCCAACGCGGGGTTCATGAGGCAGCTGCTGGAGTATCAGGGAATCCTGGATGCCAGGTAAGGTGGGTCTCCCGAGGGGAGGGGGCAGAGGCCAGGGGAAGGGTGGGTCCACACGGCCCCTTAGCCTCCAGGTTCTCCCCAGGCACGAAGCCTCTGAGCCCCCCGGACATTCCTCCTGTTTCTCCCATCCAGCAAACAGCGCCACAACAAGCTCTGGAAACAGCAGGCGGGAGGCGGCTTCCCCCCCACCTCGGAAAGCCCCTCCGGGCCCCCTGACTTCCTGCTTGGCAGCCTGGAGGACGTGGACCCGGGGCCTCCCAGCCCGCCCCTCTGCACCGACCGCCGAACGCCCCTGGAGTTGGTGGGCCTCCACTACTGCTTGCGGCGCCTCTCCGACTCCTTGCCGGGCCCCCGGGAGCTGTGCCTGCAGGTGGAGGACCTGGAGGCAGACTCGGCCCTGGAGGAGGAGCAGCTGCTGGGCCAGCTGCAGGCAGCACAGCCGGACATCCAGCGGGAGGCCGAGCCGTCCAGCCCCGCAGACCCCGAGGGCCACCAGAAGCCCCAGGCTGGCCAGCGGAGGGAGGAGGAGGAGGCTCCTCGGCTGCAGGTCTCCGAGGAGGAGAAGCCCCTCGAACGGTGGAAGCGGCGGCTGATGGACAGGGAGGGCCGGCACAACTGCGAGAACCTGAATAACAACAACAGTAAGAGGAGCTGCCCCGATGACTTTGAAGTAAGGGCAGGACCGAGCTTGGCCGGGTCTGCTTTGGGGGGGGGGCTTCTTGGGGCCCCAGGGCCCGGTCCCCCTCCTGACCACCAGGGCTTCCTTTGGGTTCTTCCTTGTCCGGAGGGCGGACCCCCCCTGGCTGGGTAATGTTGTGGTCTCTTCCAGGGCCCTTTGAGGAGGGCCCCCCTCCTTCTCTCCAAGGGCTGGTGGAGAACGGTTCCTCCTTTCCTCCTCTCTTCTCTCCTTTCCAGCATGAAGCCCTCTTTGGGATCCTGAACAAGGTCAAGCCCCCCTACAAGTCTTGCACCGACTGCATGTATCCCTTGGGTGGGTCCCCTCCTGAAGCCTTTGGGGACTCCCCGGAGGTCCTGCCAGCGGAGGCCCCTTGCCAGCCCGCCACCGTCTGCACCCAGCCCTCCTTCCCAGCGATTCCGGAGCAGGCCTTCTGCAAGACGCCTCTGAAGGAGTCCCGGGACCCCAAAGCCAACAGTCCGCTCCCGATGGTGGTGGGAAACGAGGCCCAGGACGTCAGTCCTGATGGGCCCACTTCAGGCTGTGGCCCTCCTGAAAAGCCCAGGGAGGCCCCTAAAGCCCCAGGAGGGGCCTCGCCTGGCGCAAGACCTCCTCCCTGTGAGAGAAGCCCGGTCTCCAAGCTTGATTCTTTTCCAAGAAAAGATGCTCGGCAGACAAAGGACCTGAAGTACTTGCTCTTCAGCAAAGATCTGGAGAAGCCAACCGCCAACAGTTACCTGATGCAGCACCAGGAGTCTCTTCTGCAGCTCCAGAAAGCTGGTTTGGTGCGCAAGCACACCAAGGAACTGGAGCGCCTCAAGGCCCTGCCATCTGACCCCGCCGGGCAGGGCAAGGAGTGTTCTGGAGGCCCAGCCGATGTGGTGACGATCTTGGAAGAGGAGCCCCAGGAGATGGTGGTTGTGGAGAGCCAAGTGCCGCTCTCCTCTCAAGAGGGCCCAGAGAGGCTCCCGAAGGCCCTTCTTGCTGCCAGCATCTCCCAGAAGACCTCCACGCCCGTCCCCTCCAAGGTGGACCACATGAGCACCTTCACGAAAGACTTCCTGAAGACCATCTCCTACACCCCGTCCTCTTCCAGGAGCTCCAACCTCACGCGCAGTTCCAGCAGCGACAGCATCCACAGCGTCCATGGGAAGCCCGGGCTGGTGAAACAGCGGACGCAGGAGATTGAAACCCGGCTGCGGCTGGCCGGCTTGACCGTCTCCTCTCCGCTGAAGCGCTCCAACTCTCTCGCCAAGCTGGGCAGCCTCGACCTGGCCTCCGAGGACCTGACGGGCGAGATGGACCTGTCGCTCTTGAGCCACCCCAGGGAGGCCATCCCAAGTGAGTCTCCAGCTCTTGGCAGCCGCCTCTCCTGGAAGAACACGGAAGACGGACCCCGACCCTCGGCCCAACCGACCCTGAAGCACACAGCCCGGCCGGGGAAAAGCTGACACCTCTGCGGTGCCGTTATTTTAATGGTTACTTTTAGTTTCGCCTATACTAAATCCAATTTTATCCTGTTCAGAAAAGGAGAGCGGCCTTCCACTTCCCGGGTGGCCCTTCCAGCACAGGGGCAACAGCAGAGGGACGCCTGAGAAGGGGACCAGCCCACGGAGAGGGCGCAGCGCCTTTGGGCGCCTCTCACGGCCTCTTCTTGACTTTTATCGGGCAGCGCCATCCCCCCTGACATGCCAAAAAAAGGTCAAAAGAACCCAGAGATTTGAAGGTCAAGCCAAGTGTTGTTCTTCCTCCTGGAAGGGTCCCTCGTGCAAGGACCCAAGGGGGACACAAATGCTACCTCCGGTTTTCAGATCAACCTAGATAGATAGATGGACACCTCTGTGTGTATGTGTGTGTGTGTGTGTGTGTGTGTGTGTAGTTTAAGATTTTTCAAATCCTTCCCCTGAAACTGATTTTTGTTCTAAGGAAAAAATGGTGCCTAGGTCAATAGGATGATGGCCCTGGCCTCGTGCCTCACTCCACGCAGCTGAAATGGCCGAGGACGACGAGCAGAAAGCGCTTTCGCTGGCCATTGCTGGACTGCGTCTACCGGCCGGGGTCCCAATCTGAACTGGCCAGCGGCTGGCAAGGCTGTTGTTTTTCCTCCAAACCTGAGAGTCTTGTTTGGGGGTGTTGCTGGGTGGGACCCCCCGATTCTCCCTCCCTTCTGCTGTACCTGTTACATGTAGCAGATGTTTACTGTTTCCCCCATCCTTTTGAAAACTGTAAATTTCGTTGTAGTGTTACCTAGTGAGGTAGGACCGGTAATGTATGTTTCCTGGGGCATTAAACACTTTTGTTGAGGAATCAGAATACGGCATGTTTATTACCTTTAAACCAAAGCAGCGTAATTTGAACCTCAGATGAAGGTCTGGTTTCCTGAAGGTCTGATGTTAGTAGAAGCTGTAGTGCTTCTGTAGTCACAAGAAACTGTCCACAGAAATGGCCCCCTTTAACGTCAGAGACATTTAACTGTAATGATATAAATAATTTTGTTGTCCTTGAGTTCCGAGACACCTGACTGGTATATAAACTTCCAAGTTCAATTTCTCTCCTTTCCCAGATAATTACCTTTGAAAAACTGATTGCATGGGGCAAAACGTCCCCTAACATTTCATTCCCCCCTTTTAAAAAAGGAAGATGGTTGTCCTATTTAAAGAACAGTGACATCCTATGTACTTTATCTCTGCTCCATGTTATCCTTCAAAAAAACCAGAGGTATTTAAGTCACAATGCCTAGCATGCTAGCTCAGGAATCAGATGCTCCCTCCCTGAAGTTGGAGACGTTTGATGCAGAAAATGGTAGCATGCCTGTCTTTCCACATATTGATGTTTTTTTAACGAATAAGAGTGCCCTGCGTACAGTTCACAAATACTGCATATTTTATTTATTTTATTTTATTTATTGGATTTATATCTCGCCTCTCTTCACCCCTTCTGCTTGACCTCTGGTGTTTGTGATCTGTTGTCTATACAACTCTGTGTCTAATGATGTTTTTTCCACATGCTATGGGGTTGGTTTTGTCCTCCACCTCTAGATATTTTGGACTACTACGCCCATCAAACCATGTTGGCTGGGGAATTCTGGGAGTTGAAATCCACAGGTCTTAAAGTTGCCAAGGTTGAGAATTATTGCCGTTTATCCAAAGGCAACCTGACCAGAGACCAGGGTAGCCCAATACATAGGAAGGGCGGCAGATTATGGAGAACCCAACTTTGCCCCTGGAGAAGCCTTCAGAAAAGGTTTTGGGGTGCTATTAAAATCAGGCCAAGCGGATTCTCTCGGCACATGACACAATAGTTGGATTAATTATGTAACCTCAACCTTTTGTCAGTTGTTTGTAGAAAGACATTAAAAAACAGAAAATGAAAGGTAGATTCCACTGGGCTGCAGAAAGAGGTGGGTTTTAGAGAACCTGGCTGGAGTCTCTGGATGCTGATTTGACAGGTGGGACCAAAGGCTAAAACCAACTACAGCCAAAGGCTCCTTTGAAGGGATTTGAAACAAAGGACAAAATAATTGTGATTGAATGTTAGTCCAGTATTGATTCTACTCTGAGACGGGAGAAGGAGAACT
>JANHGC010004361.1:64780-81107 GCA_027560395.1 Boaedon fuliginosus | reverse complement strand
CCTCACTGTCATGAAATTTCTTCTTAGTTCTCGGTTGCTTCTCTCCTTGATTAGTTTCCATCCGTTGCTTCTTGTCCTGCCCTCAGGTGCTTTGGAGAATAGCTTGACTTCCTCTTCTTTGTGGCAACCCCTGAGATCTTGGAACACGACTATCATGTCACCCCTAGTCCTTCTTTTCATTAAACTAAACATACTCAATTCCAGCAATTGTTCTTTATAGGTTTTAGCCTCCAGTCCTCTAATCAGTGGTGGGTTTCAACCGGTTCAGCCTGGTTCACCTGAACTGGTTGTTAAAATAATTAATAGTTCAGCGAACCAGTGGTTAGAATTAAGCTACCAGCCTAAATTGACACTGGACTTTCATAGCAAATAGGTTGAGCAGACTGACCCAATCTATGGTGTTCATGGTTCCCGCACATTGTTTCTAAAAGTGTCCTTTCTCGGAAGCATTGGCTTAGAAAAAGCATAACTCCCTCCATGATCATGCAAATATTTAATTGTGATATAATTAGTCATCTACTAAATGAAAGAGGTTCCTTTTAGGCCACAGCTGTTTATATAACCTGCTATTCTAAGCAGAATTATGTAAAACACTGATACTCTATTGTTTCGTAAATATGCAATTATTATTAATTGCCACCTATTTTAGATTTCCACCCAATCTGCAATGGGTGCTATCAGTTAACTACACTAATATAATTGACTTGCTCATTTAAGATTATCAGCAGTGCCTTGCATTTAACGTCTTATAATCTCTACTCGGAGATTATAAAGTTCATACAGCAAGCCATAAATTTCTCCCATGTTACTACAGAGCCATTTCTCTACGCACTTCATAAAACCAGGATTCTCCTTGAAAAGGCCCCATCTCCAGTTCTTTTGCCCCAGATTGAATTGTATTAATGGTTCATAAATGCTTTTCCAATGCTGTCCACATGCTGTCTCTTTTTCTTTTTCCTTTCAAGGACAACTTAATGTAATCATTTAAAATTACTGGCATTTATATCTTTAATAAGCTGTAAACAGATAATCACAGGCTATAAAGGATTAATTTTTCTCTTGCATTATCAAAGGGCAGCAGTAAAAGTACAAAATCCACAGTTGCAACAGCACACACAACTCCAAGGCCTGAAACTGCCTCTCTTTTAAACCAAAAAGAGACAGATGAATAGGAAAGAAGCTCTAACAAATCATTTTGTACTTTCAGGGTATTTTTTTCCCTTCTTTTCATGAGAGCATGCATTGTTTTCTTCTTTTTTGTCTAGACTACAGCAATTCCACCTTCTATGCTGAGGGTTACCCTGAAACAATGGGAAAGAGGGATCCTTTTCACTGAAAAACTTTGAGGAAAACGCGTGTTCCACAGGTATTCCTTCTCCCACAATCTGTTTTCTTTTCTGATGGTTCCCATTGTTCCCAGTTGCTTACCGTATGAAAGGGAATGGCTCTGAAAGCCGAGAGGAAGAGCCATTGGTGACATTCCCCACTTGGCCCCACTACCTTTGGTCAATGTGCTCACGCCAAAAGGGGATAATGGAAATCAAAGAAGATTAGGGTTGATTAGGGATTCTTGCAGAGCGTCTGGTCCAGCCCGCTTCCTAGAAAGGAAGCATAGCATTTGCACCCGATGGTCATCCAGCCTTTGTTTAAATACTTTCAGGAAATAAATGTCCACCCCGCTCCAAGGTAGTTTATTGGGGTTGAGCAGCTCTTGCCGTTGGGAAAATTTCCAGATGCCCAACTGAAACCCACCTTCTTGTAACAAGGACCCATCCTTCCTAGTTCTGTCTTTTAGAAGAGTTGTGGAAAAATTTGCCCCACTTTCAGATTCCTGAAAACAATTATCCCACCTTGCACAGACTGCTTTTCTCCGGGCAAAGCAAACTCCATGCCTCCAACCCTTCCCTGCCCATCTTCCATTCCAAGACGCTTTTTGCTGTGAATAACGTTCTCTGCTCCGTCTCTGTTCCCTTTGTTTTCTTACCCATGTAGCTTTCTCCTTTGACCCTCTCCCAACTGACAACGTGCAATACAAGTTCAGTCCCCCAGGAACAACGTTGGTGTGCAGCACAACCAGGCATCTGCCCCAAGAGAGGGGGCACCCAGGCGACTTCTGGAAGCCGGGCGTTTGGCCTTTTCGCTTCCTTAGAGAGGCCCCTACCGGAGTCCGTCTTACACGCGATTCATAAGCCGTATTTTCCAGCCCTCAGCATGCAAGAGCACAAAATACTCGTTTCTTGATCTTTCGGTTAAAGCCCACTGGCTGCCTTTGCTTCCAAGCTCACTGATTAATTGGTGGGCAAATTTTAATCTATAATTATAGCTTTAGTTGATTAATCAACTATAATTGGCTGCAGCATAAAAGAGCACCTGGCTTTAGGGGCTGAGAGGGAAACAATAAAGGAAGGAGGCTTTTAAGATGATATTATTTAGTGAAATACGGATACAACCTAAGTCAGGGCGAAGCAGGAAGGTTGAGGAGTAGCAAAGCTTGTGCTGGGCTCCATCTTCCTCTGCAGAGGCCAAGTTTTTAAAGGACCTTACGTTACTTTTAGGAGCTCAAGGGATGGAGAACACATCTATAACTGCCAGAACATCCCAGGTCAAAGCTGAGGGGTGTATAATCTTTAGTAGATAAAAATAAGACTAAACCTCCCCCTCAAAAGAAGACAGGTCAGTTTAATAGATTCAGAGTAGCTTGTCAAGATTTTATAATGCATTACATGCAACACAGAGAGCAAAAATTACAATTAATTCAGTCCAAAAGGTGGCTAAGGAGGAAGATTTGAGAAACTGCATTCCATACACACATAGTATTTTTCCCTGAAAGAGAGAGGAAGGAGTCTATTGATGGTTTTTACTTTTCTAACTTTTGAAAAGCTAGAAAATCTAACTTTTGTTTGTTTCTCTGAAAAATATGCTGCTGTTGTCTGGTGCTACACCACAACCTTTCAAGACATAGTTCCCCCCCCCCCCGAGGGACGGGGCTCAGAAAAGGAGCCCGGGGGCCACTTGGCCCTGAGGTCGCTTCCCTCAAGTCCAAGTCCTTCTGACAGAAATACCCACCTTGGTTTTGTTTAGAGACCCAACTTTCTTCCTTCTCCCTCCCCTGCACTCTGGAAGACAATCCCAGCGAGGCAAACCTAACAAATCAAGAAAAGATAAAAGTCCAAGTCTAGCTACATTATAATATAGAGGTATTTGATCAGGTAGGTATTAAAAAAGGAGGAATATAAACATTGTCCTCTTTGACAGCTGTAAACATTTCCTTTCTATGAGGGGAGGATGCCAAGTCACCTGTGCTAAATATCTGCTTTAGGTCTCTGGAGGATGCTAAGCGAAAGGGAATTAGTGGCTTCTAATTAGTGAGATCATTGGTTGTTCACCAATTCCTCAATGCATTAAAATAGCCTTAAACTGTTATTTTTCTGAACGTAGTACTGCCAAGCCAATAAAAAAATGGAAATGCGATCATATAAAAGTATAATAAAACATTTAAAAATTCAATTAATAATAACACAGCCAGCGAATCAAACATTTCCTGAGCCAATCTCATGTATGCTTTAAAAACAACAGCATGGCTAACACAACACATGAATCACTTGGAACAGATAGGATTTCAACTCTACAAGGGGAAAGGATTTCATGGAGTAAAGAGGTGGCTGCTGCTAAGGACTCTACTACCCATATTAATAGAATGGATTGAGAGGTAGGCTTCTAACTAGCATTTCTCTTTCAGACATTACCGTCCAGGCAATTTTACACTGAACATGCAGCCCTTCGAAAACCTGGATCCAAACTCCTCGGTCCAAACAGAAGATTAGATCTAGGCCAGCTTCTCTTTTCCTCCAAGGGCCCAATCGTGGGGATTCGCCACACAAAATCTAAATGCAGTGCCAGCTTCTATTGATTTAGGATCCTAAATACCAAGACGGGCACTTCAACTTTCAGCAGTAAAATAGTTAAACTGGCACAGATTCAGCACCTTGCATTTTGACCACCTAAGCGCTGGCAGTTCAGCACTGCAGCTAATCCATGGGTCATCTTCAAAGACAGCCCTAAATAGACATTTTACAGTAACGTAGCCTGACTCTAGACGGACACTACTCTCCCCAAAGAGCATGGCTCCCCAGATACCCTGCGGATACTGTGTCAGAAGACCATTGGAAGAATGTCCTGTGGATGAATGGGACCAAAATAGACATGTTTGGCTTGAATGACAAACATTTTGTTGGAATTACAAGAGGTCTATGATTTGTTCAGGAGTGTGGGAAAGAACCACGTTGATGACTTAGGTGCCTCCCCATTCTGAATAAAAACTAAAGGTTCGGGAGGAGGAGTGATTGAAGCAGAACCATTAAAAACCTTCCTGGTTCACCCATTCCGATGTCTGACTATCAAAACAAGTCCTTCCATACAGCCAGGGTCATGGGTATCTGAAGATCAAACCTGATCAAATCATAATTTTTGTGACAATTGAGTCACAAGTGGCTCCTCCATTTATATTTATATGTGTATTTATACTCTGACAGCCTTCTCAGCTTTCTATCACAAGATCCCGTCCAATGGGTCTTAACACCTTTTAGGCAAAAAGAGTGTGTGTTTGAACACACAGATGTATAATGTGAGTATCATTGGGGACATGTTTTTTTTGGGTGGGGTGGACCAAGAGTGCCATAAGCTTTACACAAATGACACAAAATTTGTACAATGGTATCTAATCGATGACTTAGATTATTCCTCTCATTGGCGATGTGAAGCCATCCCCGAGGGACGTCATAGTGACTTGTACAAGGTACCCATAGATGGGACTGTATCGATTAACCTTTGTCATCCTCCTGTCATCTAAATCAAAGGCATGGTGGCAAAGGAGTGGCCCCTTTAAGCTTTGACGTTGAAAGCAGAAAGGCATCATTTAAATTCTTAGCAAATCCCCCCAGAAAACAGGCTGATCAAGAGCAAACACATGTCCCTCAGTGCAGGGATATAGAGGCTCTCTTCCTCTCCACTGTCCACCCTCACAGCCACTGTTCACACCGGTCATGCGGTCATGACTGCAGGCACTGGTCAGTCTTCAAACCAGTCAGATCACGTGAAACATTCATGCTGTTTTATACAATTAAGACCTTAAGTAATGCCACACCAGAGACCCTGCATCCAGTTTTGGTGACCACAATATAAAAAAAGGTGTTGAGACTTTGGGAAAAGTGCAGAGAAGAGCAACTACTCTGATTAAGGGCCTGGAGATTAAAACATATATGGGAATGTCTCGTCTAGAGGTGGGGAAAGACTAAGGATGGCATGATAGCAGTCTTCCAATATCTGAGGGGCTGCCCCAAAGAAGAGAGGGGTCAACCTATTCTCCAAAGCACCAGAAGGCAGGACAAGAAACAATGGATGGAAACTAATCAAGGGGAGAAGCAACCTGGAACTAAGGAGAAACTTCCTAACAGGGAGGACAATCAGCCAGTGAAATAGCTGGCCTTCAAAATGTTGTGGGTGCTTCATCCATGGGCACTTTTAAGAAGAGACCAGGGCGCCAGTGGTCTGCAGTGGTGCTGCAGGGTCTCCTGTTTGAGCAGGGGGCTGGACTAGAGCAGGGGTCCCCAGCGGCCCGGTCCATGGACTGGCACCAGGCTGGGCATGCCAGAAAAGCCCCCTCCATGGGATGCAGGCAGCATGAAAAATCCCGTCCCCTCCGGTCCGCGGAAAAACGTCTCTCCGCAGATCCGGTCCCTGGTGCCCCGAAGGTTGGGGGCTGCAGGACGAGAAGAGCCCCCAGGTCCCTTCCAGCTCTTATTCTATACGTATCTTTCAAAATGGGTCAAAGTCATGACAACATAGAGCGATTATTTTGCTAATGAAAACTGAAGGTTTTGCAATTCTCTCTTCGTTTACACAAGAATATGTCGAATTAAAATCAATAGAACTTCGTGCTGAGGAATTATAGGGTGGCCCGACTGGCTAAAAATAGGGTTGAAAAATGATTCTACAAAGGGGCCCAGAGTCTATTAATGAAGCTCAAATTTGAGCAACATATGACATAAAGTTAAAAACCCAAAAGACAGAAAATGGATGATTAAAAAGTACGGTTGAACTGCTCCAAGTAACCACCACTCCTCTAATGTAATTTTTCCTTCAAAAAAAAAAAAAAGGTGCTTGACAAAGTATGAAAAAGTTACACTAGAAAATAGAGAAAATAAAATAAATTCCCCTAATGTACTACAAATACCAACCACCACACACTACCTACAAACCATATGTTTTTCCCATCTGTTCTGTTATCTTCAACTAAATTTATAGTATTTGAGCTATCAGATGAATTGCAAAGACTGAGATGGGTAAGAATATAAAACGTAGGTGTTGTGACACTTCAAATATTTCCCTTCCCCCCACCTCTTTCTGCCAAATTATTTTTCATCCTTGCTTAATTAATCCAGAATGGTTTTGCTGTTCCTAGGAAGGTGAGAGCCTTGCAGAAAAGTATGCAGCCTTACATCTTCCCTCCATTCACTATTTGGAACGCCTTTCTCTTCTCTTTAATGCTTTAACAATAAATCATGTAACTTCTCACATACAATCAGCGCATAGAACTGCATGTCATAAGACAGACATCATTTAGATAAATTCAGAGCAGGTCATAAATGACAGCTGGTGTGGAGCAGTCAGTTAAGGGTTTGGAGAGTGGCGAGAGGAAGCCTCTGGTGCTTTCTTGGTCACAAAAAGGTGACCCCCTCGGTCCAACCAGAGCCCTTGTCCCAGGGAAGCTATTTATTTAGCTAGGCTTATAAGTGGCTCCAACTGTCCACTGACTCTGAGGAAGAGAAGCTTTCCCTTGACCAGGGAAGAGAGGCGGGGTTTAAATCGAATAAATAAATAAATAAATAAATAAAATAAACTAACAAACCAATCGTAGATTGATTGTATGCCTGCGCATCTCAGGCACCCATTACCACTAATGGCCCAAATAGCAGTGTCACATAAAATTATGTTCCTGGCACTGCCCTCAGATGTGCCTCTAGGTGGCAGCAGCTGTCAACTGCTGCATCTGGGCACCTGTAGGGGGAGATACTGCACACCCTCTATATAAGGGGCTTGCATGCCCCTCCTTGTTCAGTTCTTGCATACCTTAGCTGCGTAGTCTCATCTAAGACAACCCTGTATCCCTTTAAAGTGGAATAAAGCATATCCTGATTTACTCTGATCCTGTGGTCTGTAGCTTCTGCCTAAGATCCCAGCCTCACAACTTACATGACAAGCAGCACCTGATCAGACTGTAGGGCCACCTCACGTGATCTTGTCTGCTCTGATTGGTAGCAGCTTTCTATCCTTTGGGACAGAGGGGCCTCTTTCTATCAGCTTCTCCTTCTACCAGTCGCTTCTTCCTGTATAGGACATGGGCCAAGCCCTGGACTGCGGGGCGCTTCGTTAGGAGTGGCCAATGACCACTTGGATCTCCCAGAAAAGGTGTGAACTCTTCTTTCAAGAGATGATCATTTTCAAGAGAGCAATATCAGGCTCCAGTCTCGGTCAGAATCTTCCATCTTCCTAGGAACGAAGGACATTTTGAAGAACAGTCAGAAGCTTTTTTTATTTGTATATAGTGATATTTCAGGTTAGTTTCATTAGCAAAGAGGAACACACACACACACACACCCAATGGATGGATGGAACCCAATGAAATAAGGACCAGCATACATTTGCTCTTCTCATTCCTAGTCTGGTTTGGATATATTTATCTATTTGTTTGTTTGTTTTTATTTATACCCTGCCTCATTTCCCCAGTCAGAGGGAACTCGAGGCAGCTAACAACACAATATAAAACAATAAATAGAATGTAAAATCCTAAACAACAATCAACAACATTTCAAGAGGGGAAGCTGGTCAATTCCAGGCCTGCCGAAAAAGCCAACGTAGTCAAATGGCCAACCCTACCCCACAGAGACAGCTGGGTCGAGGGTTTAAGGCACCCGGCCAGAAAGGATGCCGTGAGTTCCAGTCCCACCTCAGGCATGAAACCTGGCTGGGTGACTCTGGGCCAGGTTCTCTCACTCAGCCCAGCTCGTCTCACCAAGGGGTTTTTGTGGGGAAAATAAGAGAAAGGAGTATTAGGTACGTTTGCCATTTGGAGGTATTTATGAAAAAAACAATGGCAAGATAAAAAATAAATAAAATATCAGAAATACAATGGGAAGCAAATTCCCACCCCTGTCCCTGCCACGTCTGGATTCCAAGTATCCTGCCAACTCCCATGACTTTAATCATAAGTCTTGCAACAATTGATATTTTTAAAGTTCATGTTCCCAGAATCAAGATTGTTTGGCAGCAACAGAGCCACATATTTAATAAACAAACTATTTGAACGGAATTGCTAAATAGAGGGTGGCTGTCTGCTGATTTTGTGATGTCTGAATGGACTTGCCCTTTGATGAACAGGTTAGCCGTTCAATTAATTTGTTCTGAAAACAAGGATGTGGAACAACTGCCCGATCCTCCGCTGGTATTTCTCACTGATCAAGCAACTTCAGAAACCACACAGCCAACCCACTGCTCTAAGTTTAGCTGAGAGAGTGGGGTGTGTGGGAAGTGCTTAACAATTCTTTAAAAATACGTTTTTCAGTCTTGACAAATTCGGATGTCAAACCTGAGCCCAATGGTTCTGTGCTAAAAAACATAGGACATTACGAGGCTGATTTACTCCACCAAGATTTTGAAGAGCCCGAGTCACTTTAGATGACCAAGGCTGATGAGAGTGGACCCCTGGTGTAATATATTACACACACACACACACAGAGAGAAATCCTTGGCAAAGGAGATACTCCATTACAGCTGGGGATTGTGGCAGCCAAGTTGTGGAAAATTGTCTTGCCCTGGACTGTTTGTGACACAGTTCCTCCTCTTTTAAAATCCCAAATTCTCTTCTCTGAACTCACCAATTAACTATTCCATATTTGAATACCATATTGCCATTCGATTCAATTAATCACACTGATTAACTGACTACATCTTGCAATTCCACATTAATTAATGAATACACAATTAATTCTTTAATCACAGACTTAAAATGTGAAATTCCACTGAAACAGGCCTCACCACCCTCTGTGAAATCAGCGATGATATTGACAAACTAGCTACGTACACATCTCGCTCCAAGCCATATGTTAAATTTGTTTTATTTCTTCACTGCGGTACTAAATTGTGGCACATTAACAATCTGGCAAAAAGAGGGGGAGGGTTCCTGCAGAAGGAAACCCCCCTGAAAACTGCCTGGTCAGATGAAACCTCCAGATAAACGCACTCGGTTTTGTTGATCACAGGTAGCCCCAGAGCATAACAGGGAACTGCGGCAACGTCTGCTTTGCACGTCACAGTGCAAATCACACGACTTTTATCCAGCATCAGGTCATGGGTACAAATGGGCAGCGTTAACAGCATGATCCATAGTTGTTGATGTGACAGCTCCGAATTTGCATTTCTTCATTCACCACCTTCATCTTTGCTGTCTCAACATCCCTAGTTCATATTCCCCTGAGTCCAATTTCCTATTTTTTTTTAAGTGAAAATTTAGATAAAGTAATTTGTGTCCCGGCTGATTTTCCAGCATGTCCATCCTTCCTACCGGTGTTCAAATAATGTCATACGTTTACCACTTGAGCATCGCCAACCAGCAAAATGGAACCAGTGGAGTATGGAGGAGAAGAAGCCAAGGAGAGGAACTCAGTGAACCAGCAGAGGGAATGGGATGCTACAGCACTACAAGCAGGTGTAGAGTTATTGTTCCTTGGCTAAGAGGCCCTTACCAGCTGTCTTTCAGAGAAAGCATTGGCTAGATATTAATTCAAATAAAAAAGTGTAAAAAGGCGAGAGCAATTCTCACCTTTTCAGGGTACTTTAGCAATGTAAGCATTTTATAAGTGCGTTTCTGTTTTCACTGGGAACCCCGTAGTCATTTAAGTCATTCAGGGTATGCATGCCAGCACCGCCTCTGCAGAAGGAAAACCAACCCACCCAGGGAATCTTTCTGTACCTTTCCCACAGTGACCAAAGCATTATTAGGTTTAGGCTCCCTGACCCTTTAAATCTTTAACAATAATTAATAGGAGAATGATAGCTAATATTTGTATTAGGTCTTGGAGGATGCCGTAAAAAGAGACACTTTATGCAACCAGGGGAGGCCAGATTTGCATGGCCATGTGTGATCTGGGTTAATGGGCATGTTAATGCTTTACTCAGACTTTGTTCTCTCCAAGGGAGCGGACACATTTCAACGCTTCCTTCCCTGCAAAGCCCCTTTCCCTCCATCTCAGCAGCCGCGGGGCAGGGAGGGGCAACCGCTTTCTCTCCCCAGGAGGGTGTCCCCTGTCGGGGGAGGGCTCCGAGGGACGGAGGTCTGCCCTGAGGTCCAAACCGTAGAAGAAGTAGCTGGAGATTTGGGCTTTCCTGTCCATCATTGGGTGCCTTATCTGGTTTTTACTCTGAGCTGAACAGGGTGACCCATTCCAATGAAAAGCACTTCCTTTGAGGGAGGAGCAGCGAACGGCCTTTCTGTTCGCAATGCAGCAGTTGGCCACCACAGACCAGTCAACCTTGAGAACTAAACTGAGAAGGAGACGAAGGAGGCAAAAAGGAGCCCTTCAGGGGGATCAGAGCCAACAGTTTCTTTTCAAGCAGCTCTTAGACCAACCCAATGCAATCCAGCACAGCTGTGACCAGGACGTCCTGCGTTTCTTTTAATTGATGCTAGCCAAAGAGACTGGAATTCTGACCTATCCTTTTCCTGATAACACCCTTCCCCAAATTGCGATTGGCCATGCAGGAGACAGGGAAACAAGGATTTGGCCTCCAAATAAATATGGGCCTTACCCATCCAAATAATATACAAGTCTGCTCCCACCCTGGCTATTAATTAAACACCAACCAACACCCATAAAGAACTGAATTAGCCTTCTCCTGCAATACAGCCATTTGGCCCTTAGATCACTTATCAACAAACAATGAATTAGGAAATTGACCGAAGGTAAGATTTATTTTAAACCTTTGTTGAAATCATTCTTTCCCTGATTTTTTTTTATTGGGCCATTCTGGACAATCCAGCTGCACTCCACAAATGCATAAAAAGACATTAAGGCTTTGCAGCATAATGGCTCCTTGGCCAAAATCCAATGGCTTGTAAAGCTGCTCTGAATTCTCTCCATGTGCTAATTGGCTTTTAACAAAAATATATTGTAACTAAGAGTCCACATATCAAAGCTATATTTATCTGCCGAGGGAATAAAGATCATAGGAAAGCTCAATTCCATTGCATAGAAGAAAGAGAACAAACTAACAATAAGGGAGCAGACTAATGTTCGTTTGGAGCTGTAAAAGAGTATTAGCTCATAAATTATTTGCAGGCAGGTCTGTATTAGAAAGAAATGTCTTTTTTGGGGGGGGGCAGAGGACAACACACCTGAGTTTTGGATAATTGCCCATTCCCCAACCAGAGCCTGCCAGATGCTTATTCCCCACTGTGCAAAGGAAGATCAAGGGATAAGAAAGGTAGAGGGAGAGTGGCCAACCGAAGGCAGATCGAAGAAACAGACCTTGGATTTTCACTGCTATGCATCTGCCTGAGCAACTTGCTTTCTCTACATCAGTGGTGTCAAACTCCTGGCCCACATCCACACCTGGTTTAGCAAAGGGGGGGAAGCCCCACTGCGTCATGTGACGCCCCCATGACAATCTGCGTTTGAGACCCCTGCTCTACCTGCACCCTCATTTTGCACCTTCAGAAGTGACCGCATAAATCATCTTTTGCAGGTACAAAACATGGGCCAGCATCACCTGTGTGCCAGGGTCTGCCACAGCAGAAGCCAGAACTGGCCTTTAATTCCAGGACTTTATATCTTTGCTCTTCATTGGGCAACAGAGGTTGGCAGAGGCTGGGCATTTGCCCCTCATCTGCCAAGATAGAGATTTCCCAAATAAAGTTCGTCAGAGAGGAATTTCTTGCTCTCCACACCCTGTCCTGAAAATTTTGTTAGAATAGTCCCGTTGTTAATTCCTCCATCTGCAGAAACATTTTGTTACCCCAATAGACAGGCAGCAGGCAAAGGGAAGAACCACCTCTCAGCTCAGCCCAATCCTTCCTTCGTTCTTGTTATCATAACAATAGTTTAAATCCACTTTCCCATATCAGGAAGCTTCTGGGGAATTCGAAAATCCCTGCCAGAATTTCTAGGTAAGCCAGGATTACTAGCTGGGAGTTTGGGGCCCTGAACATCTATTGGGGCCCAGGGTGCCTGTTGCAATTTATCACTAGTGCGCATGCTTGACCAATATTCCTCGCCTTGAAAGACATCTTCAGCCCTGGATCTAGACTCGTACATGGGAATGAGAACAACACACGAGTGTCAGGTGATTATTATCTAAAGATCCTGGAGTAGGGACAATCTCCCCTTGTGCAGCTTTCCCCTCCCTGTGAGGAGAAGAGGCCTGAGAGGAGGAAAGGGAGTTGAAAGGGAAGAAAAGATAAATAGCTTAGAGCAGCCTGGGTGCCCACCTTCCCTTCCAACTTTCAGGGTGACCTCAGTGAGGTTACTCTCTGCATAACATCCAGAGAAAACAAGGCTATTGAACTGGTGTTGTTTTTTTAAGCAAATAGTTTTTTGCTTTTTCTTCTTCTTCTATTTTTTTTTTGCTCTCCTTGCAAACAGATGGTAAAATAGGTCCTACTAAATATTTAATTTGTCAGAACAGCAAATACGGTTATTTATCAAAAGCCTGCCATCTCCACAACTAGGAGGGATTTTAAGTGCCCTCTCAGCCTTTTTCCTCCTAGGTGAACGGCCCGGGAGGGGTCTCCCTCTCAGCCCCTTAAGGCGCTTGAGCCTCCCCGTCCCAAGGACCCTCTGTGCCTTTCTGGTAGGAGAGTAACGCTGCTCCTCCAAAGCTGAGACAGCATTAAGCTGTCCTTTGTCTTTCTCCACTCAACCTGCCTGAATTGCAGAAGCTGACATTTATTTTACACCGCACAGATGTTTCTCCCACGCTACTGCACGGTTACTTTTCAAGGGGCTTGGAGCAGATGTTCATGCGTGCATCCTATTTTCCCTGCTGATGGTCTGCCTGCACTGCCAGCAGCCTGCGTTGCTGCTTTCCTGTGCATCGGGAGAGAATCACAACCCTGTACCCGTTCTGCTTTTTTTTTAATCCGTCCTGTTTGCAAGAAAAGATGGGTTGGCCCACTCCAACTTCCCGGGAGAAGAACCCTACCCCTGCCTGCTAGCCTGACCGAAGTCCCTTCAACTTCCCCCTCTTTCTGCACGACGTTTGTGGACATTAGATGGTTGCTCAATTACATTTTATGGGTAATATATCAATTAGCCTTGGAAGAATGATTTAGAGGATCGGCTGCATTTAGTCTTTTGGACCGAGATGGAGGCAATTTGCCCTACAGCTGGCACAATACCAGGCCTTTGGGAAGGCAGGTCAGAGGAAAAACAGCAGCTCTTTAGACCTCACACATCAGCGCCTGCTCCTGGCTCCTCTGCCTCCTCACCCTCCTCACCACGTATCCTGGACCATTGACGTAGTAGAACATCCAAAGGGGACACCTCTTCCGCCTGTATTCATCTCTTTCCTTAGCTGGTTTGCGTGGCTGCCCATCTCACAATTGCAAGGCTGAGATAATTTTTTTAAAAAATAGAAAATAGAAAGTAAACATCAACATAATAAAAACATAGAATTGACATATAGAATGTTGACCAAGAATGACAACGCCAGTCCAAAATGAATCAGTAAGACATGAAGGCCTCAACTAAGTTGCTGGTGCCCCTGTCCCTTAGACCTGGGGAAGCATCCAGGTTTTCACAAGGAATTCAAAAAGGCTTCAGGGTCAGGGCCGTGTTCAGACAGGCAGCCAATGCAACAGAAAAAGTGCAGTGGTTCAGGCATAGAGCTAGAAATCAGAAGGTCGTAAGTTCTAATCCTACTTTGGCCACAAAACCAGCTGGGTGACCAGGTGCCAGTCTCTCTCTCTCTCTCTCTCTCTCTCTCTCTCTCTTTCTCTCTCTCTCTCTCTTTTTCTCTCTCTCTCAGCCCAAGGAAGCAAGCAAGGACCACTCACTGCCAAAAAACCTTACCAAGAAAATTTCAGGGTCTTGTCTAGGCAGTTACTAGGATTTGACTAACTCAGAGAGTATCCCCCCCCAAAAAAACTCCAATTTTCTTGATGGCAGACTCTTTTACCATAATCAAAGCAGCAAAGTTATTTATTTTATTTATCTATCAAATTTGTATCACTGCCCATCTCACCAAAAGCGACTCTGGGCAGCACAGAACAAACAGATGAGAGCCACAAATATAAAAATGACATAGGTTTTAAAAAAAATGTAAAAATCTAATTACGAAATAAATAGTATAAATAGCCCTTCAGTGGGTTCATCTCCCCAGCTGCATTGATTGAGGCCAAAGAGAGAGAAAAATGCTTTTTGCATTAGGCATTTCGCATTAATTCCATCAGCACAGACAATGCGTCTTGCTGACTAGAAGAAAAAGGAAATGCACAGGGGACCGAAAACAACCATTTATTAATTCCCTTCCAGGATATTGTAATATTGCTGGAGCCCACAAAATTACAGGAGACTTTGGCTTCTGATGTACTCTGAGGTTACCCAAAACATGACTTGTCTGCCTCAAAGGTCAAACAAGGACATTATTAACAGATACCCCCATTCTACTTGATCCTAACGGACTTTGAATTATACTGTAAAATGTTTACGTTTGAACATTAACTTTCATGTTAATTTCGTTGCAAAATTAGTTAAAGTCTATGAAGTTGTTCCACCAATGCACATAACCATCTTGGGGACGTCTGAGCTTTTATTCTTCATGTGAATTTGGTTGTGGATGCTGATAAGGGATGGGTAAGCCATGGCCACCCTCCTCAGGACATCCCAACCTTGGCAAGTTTGGGAGACGTGGAAGTCAAGAACACCCCTAAAATTTGCCAAGGCTAGGAAACCCTGCGCTAGGCCATGAGACCCTTCCCATATCATAGGCGCTGTGAGAGAAACCATGAGCATAGAGACCTATCCGTGCGGAAGCAGAGTGCCCACCCTAGCTTTCCCACGGAGGAAACCCTAAGTACTTTGCAAGGAAGAAGATCTTTTGAGGCTTTTTTCAACAACAATTTAGGTTCAGTGGCTGCAGCTTATTTGTGGCGTCTCAGATGACAGGTGAAACTCCAGTGACTTGTCACGCAACCAAGTAGGCAAACGTCAGAAGTCCTGCGTGCCTGTTACAAGATTTCCTTTATATATTGAATGCAGTCCAAAGGACAGGCTTCTCCTTATCTAACTACGCTAACATTTGCTGCCTTAGAAGGGGCTGATTGGGGGGTCTTCCAATTATCTCAACAACTCTGAGGTGGTCATGATGGACACTATGGGTTCCAACACTCGTTGGCTTTTTTCATAGCTGTAATTTGTTTCATCTTCCTCCATAAAGAATACCTAGAGTAAACCATGAGAAATCCCCACTGCACAACTACAGGTAGTGCTCAACTTACAACCATTCCTTTGGTGGCCATTCAATGGTACCATGGCACAGAAAAAAAGTGACTTACGACCGTTTTTCACATTAACAACCTTGAGTGAAGCACCCCCAGGATCATGGGATCAAAATTCAGGTGCTTGGCAACTGGTTCATACTTATGACCGTGGCTGTGTCCCAAGGACATGGGATCACATGTCACGACCTTCTCCACAGGCAAAGTCCTTGGGGAAGCCAGATTCACTCACCACCCAGGTTACTAACTTACCCACTGCAGCCATTTACTTAAGAACTGTGACAATAAAGATTGTAAAATGGGGGGAAACTCAATAAATGTCTCACTTAGCAACAAACATTTTTGGCTCCATTGTGGTTGTAAGCTGAGGACTAGCTGCTTATATGTCAGATCTTTATGCAGCGATTTTAATAGATGAGTCTTCTGAAAAATACCTGCCTATCATTCCTATCATTCCACTAGGAAAAGGCTTTGATTTTTGAAGAATAACGTTCCAAATCAAGTTGTGAGGTAAATGTTTGGGTTATGGATTTCAATTTTCCATTGCCCAAACTTGTCTTGTTGATTTCTTTTTTTCATTAATAACCATCAGACATCTCTCTCTCTCTTATCTCTCTCTCTCTCTCTTATCTTTCTCTCTCTCTCTTATCTCTCTCTATGTCTCTCCCTCTCCCTCTCTTTCCTATATATAAAATAATGTGTTGGTTGGTTGGTTGGTTGGTTGGTTGGTTGGTTGGTTGGTTGGTTGGTTGGATGGATGGATGGATGGATGGATGG
>JANHGC010004361.1:31079-42834 GCA_027560395.1 Boaedon fuliginosus | reverse complement strand
CAGCCCCATGTAGAGCGTGTTGCAGTAGTCCAACCAAGAGGTGATAAGGGCATGACATGAACAGAAATGACAAAGAGTTTTCTCAAATGATTGCCTGGGCTTTTGTAATGTCACAGAATAAGGGGCGTAGTGACTTAGTGGTTAAGGTGCTGGGCTTGTCAATCCAAAGGTTGGCAGTTTGAGACCCAAGCAGTAGGTGACAGAGTGAGCTCCCAACCTTGCCCCAGCTCCTGCCAACCTAGCAATTTGAAACATGCAAATGTAAGTAGATAAATAGGTACCACTTCTAGTGGGAAGTTAGCGGTGTTCCATGTGACTTGGCATATAGCCATGTCTTGACCACAGAAATGTCTTTAGACAATGCTGGCTCCCTCGGCTAAGAAACAGAAATGAGCCCTACCCCCTAGAATTGGACATGACTGGACAGGGGAAACCTTTACCTTTGCCTTTAATGTCAATAGAGATTCAAAGCATGAAAGCAAATTTGCCATGTTTAAGCTGACGGGAAGAACACAGTGGCAAGATTGCATCTTTTAAGAGTTGCCTCCATCTGTTTGAAACATTGCAGAAATCAGTATCTGATTTTAGCCTAAAATAAGGGTTGAAAGGATAAAAGCTGGGCACAGTTCATGGTGGTTCAGCTCTCTTCATAATTACGCAAAGATCAGGTGAGGATATATATATGTTGCCAAATCAGGTTTCTAAAGCACCTCCAAGCTTCTTAGGAATCTCAGAGAGTCCGAATTTCTCCTGGATCACACCCACAGCTCACAACATTCGGTGATCAATGCTTTATCAGTATAATTTTCTTCCATTCCTTCTCGAATGCAGGGAAGTCAATAGCTCATTAATGGAGAATGCGTAAGGAAACCGGTTAAACAAAATTATTTTCTCATTATATTTAACTGATTACTTTTGCTGCCTTGAATGGAAAACATCGATTCCTCTGAATGTGGTTCTCCTTTAAAAAGGCCTGTAAGGCATCCTGATAACATGTTTTTGCCTCCCAAAGAAAAGGTTTGAGGTGATGCCAGACCTCTCAATTTGTGCACACCTTCAGAACTTCAGCAAGTAATGTGGAATGTTAAGTCGAACCGCCCCTTAAAACGGGCCGTGGGCAGGGGTGGGTTTCAGCCGGTTTGGGCTGAATCAGGCGAACCGGATGTTAACTTGACATCTGGTTCGCCAAACCGTTATTTAGAACGACCAGCTGGCTCCGCCCACCCCGCCCCTCCCAGTAATCTCCATGTGGATGCCAGGTAAGGGTAGGGCATGCACAGAGACTCTGGGAGGGCCATTTTCGCTCTCCCCAGGCTCCAGGGAAGCCCCTGGAACCTGGGGAAGTCGAAAACTGGGCCTCCTGGAAGTCGTGGAAGGCCCAAAATGGGCCTATTTCCGGCCTCTGGGGGGCCGCAGGAGGCCATTTTTGCCCTCCCCAGGCTCCAGGGAAGCCCTTGGAGCCTGGGGAGGGTGAAAATGCCCCCCTATGCCATGGTGCAGGAGGATGACTAGGCCATGCCCACCATGGCCATGCCTACCCAGCGGCAGAGAACTGGTGGCTGGGATTTTTGAAACCCACCCCTGACCGTGGATCAATCTGTCCGGGGAAGGGTTTTTTAACCTTGGCAATTTGACGGTGTGTGGATGTCAACTCCCAGTATTCCCTAGCCAGCATGGGGGATTCTGGGAGTTGGAATCCACAAATCTTCAAATTGCTAAGGCTAAAGAACGTCTAAGGGGCTTATACTTGAGAAGCTAAGAAAAAGGGCAGTTTGGCCAAGAGATTCCATCTTTTTTTAAAGAGAGTGGCAATTGATTAAGCTTCACCAAATGATTGGCAGCCTTTTCAGGCATGGAGGGTCACCAGGTCGCCGTCTCCCTTCAGAAATAATAATACTAAAAAAAGATTGGCAGAAAAATGCCGAGATCTTGCCAAGGTTTAGTAATCGTCTTTCTGTGAGTTTTTGCTTCTTCGTAGAAGAGCGGCGCGAAAGATTTAGGCACGTTTCCTTGAAATTCCAGAGAATATCACACAAGAATAGCAAAATCTTGGGAGATTTGGATTTTTTTTTTGTTTCATTTTTAAAGGAAATCACTAAATACTGAGGTTCTGTGGACTCCATCTGGGGGCTCTTTGGGCATTGTGAAGGATGAGTTTTTAGTTCCTTGCTTAGGCACTTGTGTATCTCTTTCATTCTTCTCCCTTCCAGGTATTAACATTTTTGGTCCTCAAGTCTCTGTCTCTCTGTCTCTGTCTCTGTCTCTGTCTCTCTCTCTGTTTCTCTCTCTCTCTCTCTCTCTGTCTCTCTCTGTCTCTCTCTCTCTGTCTCTCTCTGTCTCTCTCTCTCTCTCTGTCTCTCTCTCTCTCTGGTCACTGAGTCAAATCTTCATTGCCTGAAGCATTTGGGAAACCCGATAACACAACTGCATGCAGCCATCTCAGATTCAAGCCTGGCCATTTAAATGTAAATATACATCCACAAGATGTTGGGGAACTCTCTCCCTATTTTGGGGAAGGAATGCTCCTCCCAGGACTGAACAAACATTTTAACGGAAACCGTTTCCTGTATTTCCTCCCATCAAATCTGGAATGTAATTTCGGTAATTGATCTGCTCGACCAATACCCATATTGATGAATTGGTTAATCTGATTAGTTAAGATGCATTTCTAAAAGCATAAACACACACACACACACCCTTTCAGCCAGCGTTCTTAAATTGCATGGATTTTAGAGGGAGAAATTAAACATTTCGGCTAACTTTATCATGCAAATCGGTGAGGTTTAAAAGTACTGGTTGCATGGAAACCTCTGGGACCTTTTTAGCTGTTATTATCCTGGGTCTCCCGAAGCAGAGGTTGAACAAGGCTGTTTTTTTCTGAACAAATTAAAACCCACCATAGCCTGATTGTGTTTTATAGTACTTTTAAATTATTATTACATTGTGGTTTTTAATATTGTCTTTATTGTATCCATTTCATTGTACCCATTTTAACTGCTGTAAGCCGCCTCGAGTTCCCCTTGACCGGGGAAGAGAGGCGGGGTATAAATCCAATAAAAGTAAATTAAATAAATAAAACCAGGACCCAGAGGATCTCCGGAGACCGTCTCATCTGACCGTCTGCTAGGCGGCTCCTCTTTCTCCCACCTCCCAAGGCCTTTCCCACCTCCTGTTCCAGTGGTGTCCCCCCCCCCTCTGGCCCAATCAGATGGGCATCCCTGGAACAAACTTCATGCTCTGTTTTGCTCCAGATCAAAATGGGTTTAGTCTTCGTAGCTATTCAATGTATTCTTATTGCCATAGTGGAGTTTTTCACTCACTTTTTGCCTCTGCTTTTATTATTGCTAATTTTTATGACTGGTATGTTCTGTTTGATAGAGAAAATCTATCTACGGGGTGGCTAAGAGCTAACACCGTCTTTGACAGCACATAATCATCAATCGATCGATCCATCCATCCATCAATCTGTTGATATCCATTTATAAGAACTGCTTTAGTGTTTGTTTTTTAAAAAGATAACTTCAGCACTTTCAAGCTGTTATAAGAAAATGCTAATTTGAAGGGCAGCGTACTGTATATATTTTAAAAATGAATGAATGAGTGAATGAGAGTTATTTGGTGAAATAAAAACCTTACCAAAGTAAAAGGTCCATTTAAAATGTATAAAGAATGTTCCTTCAGCATCAAGGTTTCATTAGCTTCAAGTCACCTGAAATTCACCTAATTAAGGAATTGGGAAAGCCAATAACCAATTAGCTGAATGGATTCTACTGTTCATAAGATTTTCTGTTTATTAAACATCAAAGAGAAGCAGGTTAATTTCTAAATCTACTCCCTACTATTTTCCCCTTCCTTCTTTCTTTCTTTTTTTTGTTGTTGTTACTTTCCAGCGTACACAATATATTTGAAAAAAAGGAAGAATTGTAAATAGATAACACTAATGTGGTAGAATAATGCTAAGAGAAATAAAAGTCTGTTTTCCTCTTATGGAACCATATTCTGAGTGGGTTGGGTCCTAGCTTAGATTCCATCAGAAAGTCCAAGATTTTAAAAATAATCTACTTCCTAATTGTGAGGATAATATCCATAATGTTTGCAGGACATGGATTTCTGGAACACGGCTTGATTTTTCAGCATACATGAAATGTAATCTGGCAACGCAACCAAATTTCTTTTCTGCTATAATGTTAATTACCCTCAACCCATGGCCAAGAGCCCTCTGACTTGTGGTATGAAACTGAAGTGACTTGTGGTATGAAACTGAAGGTTCTCGGCCTCACAGCTCCATTGTGTGGCTTGCTGTAATGATTTCCAGTCAAAAAAAGGAATGGGGTTGAGAAGCAGCAACTGCCCTGTGGCAGGTAGGAAGTCCTCGCTGTTTACTGGGTAACATTTTGACCTTTGAACATAGAAAATGTTCTCTTTGCCCCAAAGTTTGGGAATACACAGCATTGATTCGCCAACACAAAAAGACCGCTCCGTAGATACATTTTTAGCGGCATATTTGAACTGGAGACCAGCACATTACACTGAAGCATCAAATGGTTACGGTTCTAAATGAGGGTGGATAGTGGGGGTACAGTCTCTCTCTCGAGCCTTAGGCCAGGGCTGTCAAACTCCCAGCCAGCAGGTCTTTCAAGACCAATGAAGCAACGTGAATCGTGATTAAGGGTAAAGACAATTATTCCTACTTAATTTTTGATGGACCATACCAGCATTGGATGTAAGGGAGAGCAGGAACACCTAGCATAATTCACATATTTTATTAAAGCTGCTGGATATTTTAGCAATAGCAATAGGAATTAGACTTATATACCGCTTCACAGTGCTTTACAGCCCTCTCTAAGTGGTTTTACAGAGTCAGAGGATGGAAGGCTGAGTCAACCTTGAGCCTGGTGGGATTTGAACTGCCAAATTGCAGGCAGCCAGCAGTCTGCAGAAGTAGCCTGCGCTACTGCACTCTAAGCACTGCGCCCCCAAGGCTCATAAATTTGCATCAAAATTCCATCCATCTTGTCTTCCTAGCTACTGGAAGGATTACATTATTTTTCATCACATAGATTAACATAAGCTTGGTTTGTTTGGAGATAGTTTTTTTTTTATAGTTGGGGTACGATTTATATTATAAGTAGAAATTAGAAGATGACTTTGTATTTTTTTCCCCACTCAAGGATCCAGTCAATTTACAACATTTGGCAAGTGTATATTAGATTTCCTAAAGTGATCATTCCAGAATGTTTTGATTCATTCTTCTTCATATTTGCAAAAGTGGTACAAAACTATTAATGAATTAAAGGTTTGGGGATGGGGAGGCAGAGAGACAGTATGTTCACAACCATAATTAAGGGGAAAAACACTTCTATGTTTATTTTTTCCACTCACATTCAATTTAAAATGGAAATACATATGTCTGTGAGATTCAAATATGTTTGACGAGACAACAGCAGCAGGTAAGTATGGTGAAAAAGCAGCATTAATAAAAATATTTCTGCCGTAATAGCCTACCAAACGATCGCTTTCAAAAATTTGTAAGAAGTGCCCGTATGTTTTTCTTAAAGTGCTTACCTACATAATCTCCCTCCTCACGAACTTTCTGAATTGATAAAATGCATGACAAACGCTAGTCGGTTGGTTGTTTGGATGGTTTTGAACGTTATAAACAGCAGATTTCAGGGGATTATCTGTTCTTCAAAGAGCCTTTACAACCTTCTAATACTAGACAATTCAGCAAGGCTAAACCACCAATTTTACGCGTTTATTATGAGGCACACTTGATGATTGTTCCAATATTGCTTATTGTTCCAGTACTAATTACTGAAAAGCTAAAAGATCCATTTGTAGTTCCATGCGATGGTGGGGTTGGGGGCAAGCAAAAGCAAAGTAACGTGTTTAAGAAATACTTTCCAATACCCATGATAGAAATAACCACGATTGGAATTTGTTCTTCCCAAGTGAAATTCGTCTTTCAGAAGGCGCCATCTTGGGACCGAGAGGTTGCTTGTCAATGGAGGATGGAGCTCTAGGGAGAAATCTGATGCCACGGTTGCTCCCTCTGAGGGCTTGGCTGCAAAGGTGCCTATTTTATTCTAATGCTGTTTGTGGGGGGGGACCCCAAATATCTTAGGCTTAATAACAGCACTAGTCAAGACGCGTTAGCGCATACACAATTTGCTGACTTTCAGGAAAAAGGGGCTATGGATTTCCTCCATTGTCAGCAACGGGAGAGAATTAAGTCTGCCAACTCCTAAATTTGCATATCTTTTCACACACATTGTAGAGCAGAGGTAGGGAATGGTGGCCCCTTTATGAGTTGTGGACAGATTTGTAAAATAAAATTGGGGTGGGTTTTTTTTTCCCATTCTTTAGATTTTTTATCAGTTCAGGAAGGTGGGAAGGAAAACTGATGTACCCCCAAAAATGATTTCACAGATTAAGTCATTTTACTGAATGTGTTTAATTTTAACAACCAAAAAATTCTAACAGACTAACAATGCACATAAGTTAAAATTTAATTATCACTTAGTGATAACAAAGATCAAGTTGATTTACATGGAAAAAGAACATTTACAATATGGTAATCCTCATTCACATTGTTGATACCGCAATAACACCATTATTTTTTTTTTTTAGTTTTCTCTTACTTCACAAAAAGGCGGAAAATTGTGCTTTGTTAAGAGGCACTACAAGAAAAAATTCTTTTTCCAAATAGATATAATATGATGAATATTGAATAAATAGACATATATGCATTGTAATTCGCTGAAGTTCTGGCAAGACCACAGGCGAAAATGCCCCCGGATTCACTTAAAAGAATCACTGCAGAATCGACAGTGAAATTTAAAACAAAAAGGCAAGATTCAGCATTGAAAAAAAATACCTACTAAATTTTTGGTTGAAGTGTTGTTTTTTTTAAATAAAAAAAACACCAATGCTGATGCCGTCAAAGAGATGAATAACCTTATGAGAGATTGACCGATATTACATATATATGTACTGATTTCAGCAAGAGTGTTTCAGAGAAGAATCTGGGAGGAAAAGATAAACCAGCGCCTTCTGAAATGTTGGTTAAAGCTGCAGCATACTACAGAAGTGGAGTCTGAAGAATCAGCAAGCCGACATTTTTTAAGAATATAGAAAATGGACACAGCTACAGATTTGTTGATGTCAAATACTGATTTCGGAGAAGCCCCTTTAAAAAACTTTAGAGGTTACTGAGCAGCTAAAATTAGCTTGTATTGCAACACGTCATCTCCCTGTTAGGCTGTTAATGCTTTGAGTAATATCTATACAGAGGTTTGCTTTAATGACTGCCTTTTTATACCTTTCAAATATATAAATAGTATTAACAGTTATATATTACAATGCCTGTGCAAGAACATAAAATAGCTTTCCAAGTGATATTGCATGAGGTCTTTGTTAGAAGTTACAAAGCACGGGTCAAGAAAGAAGCCAGGAGTCCGCAAAGCCACCCTTGGAAAGTCACTCAAAGACCCTTTCAAAACTATAAGGAACTGGACACTGCTTGTATCAGAACCCTGGCTCCCCCAAATGGGTTGGAAACTATAGTAGTAGATTGCAGCTTTAGTGCTTACGCTGTTGAAGAGTCAGTCAGCGTTAGTTCTGCCTTATGTGACGCAGTTGCTATGCCAGGTCACTGGCGAAAGGGTTCCGGGGAAGAGACCGCACGCAAACCGCCCTCTGGCCCTTTCCTCCCTGCCTAGAAGCAGTCAGAACATGGGTTCCCACCAACGTTGCCACCTGGGCAGAGGGCTGGCTGGAAGGCCTGCCTTACTGAGACGAGGAGCCTTTTGCACAAAGCTCCAGGCGGAGTACAAGCGATGGTGGAACAGAAACGAAGGGGGTGCCAGAGGGAATTGAGAACTCTCGGTCTCTTTGACTGACTAATATGTCAAACGTGCCCAAAATAACAGCGATCTGCTTCTTTAAAAAAAAAAAAACCATTTGTAAAAATCTTTGTCGAAAAGCAACATCAACATATATAAACAACAGTTCTCCTAACATCAATATCAGACAAAAACTAAAGGAGCAAAGGGAGGAGCTGCAGCTGCACAAGTCTCACTGAAATTAATAAAAAGTGGTGCAATGGCAGAGTAGATGCTTTGCGCACTCGGAAAACGGTACCACTACGAACTGTGGCTCAAGATAAAAATCCACAGAGTAAATCTTGTAAAGCAACTGGAGACCTCCTGAAGGGACTGGTCTCCTGTGCACCGAACTCTCACTGAAAAGTCCATGAAAATCCATCTGTCTGCTACAGAAACAATATAGAACAAAACGCGCTCTGTGGATTCAAATGTGCATTGTGTGTACTCAAAGTTTGCTTAGAAGTTACTTGGCTTAAAATTAGTTTTAAGGTGCCCTGATTTTGTCCCACATCTTCTCACTCCCTGTTTCATTATTTCTGGCAGTGTTGATTTAGGATTTCTAAAATGCATACCTCAAAAATTTACCCCTCAAGCTGCCAAAGTGGAAGCCGTACTAATAATTTAAAAAAAATCAGGGATAAACATAGAAAATAAATAGATATTCAAAACAGTAACCACACCCTGAGAGCAGGCAGCAACTTGTCTAAAAGCCAAAGCGACTCATTGTGAAGTGGTTTCTATAAACGAGACTCATCTTTTCACGAGCTGATTTCACAGTCTATACTTTCTGATTGTAAAGTTTAGTTACATCCCATGCAGATTTCGGATACATGTGTACGTGTAAAAATATATATATAATATCCACTTCCACGCGGTGCATATTATATACACGCCATACACCTGCACACGGCAATCGTTTCCTTCATCGGTTGTCTCTTCCTGTCACTTGCTTCCTAGAGGATCCTTTCGTAAGTGCAAGATTAATAACGACGTAATCCTATGTGAATTACAATTAACGGTCTCAAGAAAACATAAAAAAGTGTAACACTCAAGTGCTTGTTACAAGGGAATGTCTGATTGAGCTATGCAAAACAATTGTTCAATTTGCATGGATTCTATGCACGCTGGAAATTTCCAAAACGCTTTTTTCTTTTTTCTGAAAGAAGCCCAAAAAGAGAAAAAAGGAAAACTGGGACCACGTATTGCTTCGCCTGTGATGCTTCACATTATCTCTGCTCGGTCTCTGAAGCCGCTGCTTTGTTTTTTTCCGAATTCTCTTCCTCAGTTTCCACTTTGTACATTTCCTCAGAGCCCTCCTCACTGTCATTCTCCTCCGACTCCGTCAGCAGCTCTTCATCCTTGTACTCGGCCACATCCACCACGGTGCCCAGGTGCTCTTTTAGCTTCCCGTGGTGCTTTACGTGGTAGCGCTGGTTCTGGAAGAACTTGATGATGGTGTGCTTGGGCAGATCCAACTGGGCGGACAAAGTGTGGATGGCCTCCTGGTCGGGATAGAGGCCGACGTCATGGATGAAGCTCTGCAGGATCCCCAAGGCCTCCAGCGAGATCTTGGTGCGGGATCGGGGCTTCTTCGCGGACGCGTCCTCTGCAGGCGGCGGGGGGGCCTCTTCCCTGGGGGGCGAGTTTTCCTTGGCCGGCTGAGATTGCTGCCTGTGGAGCACCTGCAAAACCAACAGATTTATATATTTAATAAACGTTACGTTCACACACATCCAGCTCGCGGTTAATCAAATTGGTATCTTCATATTTATCCCTGGTAGTCACATACTTATCCGTAAAAAAAGAGCTCATTTTATTGGTTTCACACACAGGACAACATGAGCAGAGAGAACTGAAAGGGTTTTTTTAAGGCTGATGGAAAGAAGATCTACTGCTTCAGATTCATAGCTCAAGTGTGCTCAGTAAAAAACACAGGATCAGAAAAACGAAGCCTCGAGTCAGAAGGAAAAGCGAGTTCCCCTGAAATGGGTGAAGAGAGGCAGGATATAAATCTAATAAATAAATAAATAAAGCCTATTCAAAAAAATAAGGAATCCTCGCTGCTCTGCCTGGTCAGAGGAGACCATCCTGGTTTTTTTAATTAAATCTAAAGATAGGTTTTGGTTCTAGAGATCATTGGCATTGAGCTTCAAATCCCTGGGTAGTTTCGCTGTTGTGTCATTTATACCATTAATAGTACAAGAACCACAATATATGGATTGCTTTCAAAAAATTTTCCCCTTTTAACACTCTGACATTTAGGTTTAGGTGTATATCGGGAACGACTAGCACGTATGTGCGAGGGGAACCTTTACCTTTTTTTATGCAAATGAATAAATGTAAAAAAGAACTGCGCTGAATCACAGAAAATGCCCATCTGTTCCAGAATTCTGTTCGTGCAACAGTTCCCGCTGACGGGAGGCCTTCGAGCGAGAGACGAGCAACGGCCCCCCTCTGATCCGGGTGGGAATCAGGTTGACGTGTGAGCTCTGAACGTTTCCTTTTTCATTCAGTTGTTCACCAGGTATGTGGTGAAATTGTTCAACTGTACAGGATTCTTCATTACTTTCCACATTTTTCTTCTGCAGCATTTAAATTCACAAAGCAAATTATGACAATATTTGCAGTGATCACCAATGCACAAAACAGGAAGAATGTGTTTTATAGAGCTTATGACCCATTATGACAAACAATATAGCAGTGATTTTATTTGCCCTGCTGTCCGGGCAAAATGTCCGGAATAAAACGTCACAACTGGAAATAAATGTTCCAGAGGTTTTGCACCATCACTTTTCACCAATGTGTGGGCCAGTGATGCTTTAGGCAGAAAGCGAGGGGGCCAGGAAAGAAGGCAGGCATCAATTCTAAAACTCAGTTGTTGCTACAAAGTAGGTCATGCTCTCTTCAACTTTAAGGGCAACCTAATAAGTGTATTACAATTATTTTATTCAGAAATGAAATTGACATCATCTGCTAAAATGAATTGGCTGAGAAAACTTACGTTGCTATATATTATAATCATTACTTATTTAAAATAAGTAATAAAAGGTCTAAATAGGAGTTTATTTTCAAAACAACAAATTCACTTGTTACGAGATCTATTAGTTTAACGGTGGATAATCAGCGGACTCTTTCAAAGGCAGCCTCCTAAAATCAATCTATTTTTTTTTCAAAATCATAGGGTAACAAAGCAGCACGGATCTTAAGCATCAACTGGTATCCATTTCAGGATGGACCACCCTCCCATTGTGCGCACGTGTTAATTATCTTATCGTTATGCTGTGTCTAGGATGCATGCACCGTTTTTAAAGATTAGTGCCTTTTTTTCCAGAGCTGCTTACACTCTGTTGAGAACAGCCCGGCAAATAAAAGGAACCTATCTTTGTAAAATCTAATCGCAGGCATGCACTTTGACATCGTTAATGGCAAAAGGTTCCTGTAGGTCAGGTAATGAGATCCCGGGTTCTTGGCGAGATCGCTTAGCCCCTGTTTTCTGCTCTGAGGCAGAACTTGCTACAATGGCCTGACATCTATCATCTCTCTGAAGGCCTCAATGGGGGGCACTTATTCTTCACATGATTGCACTTAAGATGTTTCCTCCCCTCCCCCATTTCTATTCAACTATATTTAAAGACCAAGTTAAGTGAAAATACTTCAGCTGCAAATAAAGCATGAGTATCTATTGTCTGCACCTTTCTCTATATTTGACTGGTGCACCTCAGTAAAGGGATGCACGTCTGCAGATATCAGTGCAGCCTATCATGGTTATTCATGATAAGAAGAAACAGTGATTGCCTAGAGCTATTTATTATTATTATTATTATTATTATTATTATTATTATTATTATTATTATTATTATTATTATTAT
>JANHGC010004360.1:0-20002 GCA_027560395.1 Boaedon fuliginosus | reverse complement strand
CAGCGCGCTTTTGACAGCTGAATCGGAAGCGCATCCACAAAGCGGGTAACCAGAGAACCGGGAGAAACCCATCCCTGAATACAGTGCCATATAGGTGGGTTATAGGGACACACACTCTTTTAAGATTCTGCTATTTGTAAAACATGTTATCTTTAAACATATGCATAGATATTAAAATGTCCATATGAACATAGCTTTATTCGTCAATGTTTCCCAAATGTTACCTTATTTTTGGATAGTCCTTCCCATCTCAAAAACACATGCCACTCACAGTTTATTGTTTCCTAGAAATATTGTTTATGGGCTACAGAAAATGACTTTGAGGACCATATATTTCCTGTGACTGAAAAATTGAGACTGTCTTAACAGAATAATCAGCATTCTGAAGACAGCCTCCTTACACAGCACTCCAGACTACAAGCTGTTTACATGCATGGGATATACACAGTGCTGTGTCTCAAGTAGAATCACATGGGCTTCTGTGTGCATGCAATACGCAGACTCCCCCCCCCCCCAATCCCTCCTTTTTTTCTTGGAGAGGAAAAATATTTCTGTTCTTTTGAAAAGCAGCCAGAATTTGGATATCAAGGCTAGATAAATAGTGGGAAATGACAATTTTCTCCCAGGGTTCTGATTTAGGGCTGCAATCTACAAACATTGAAAAATCCAGGGAAAACAAGCAACCACGTTTTTCTCTGAGGTATAGGTAACACATTTAGCCAGAAATATTGTATAAAAATGCCTTTTATTTGGAAAGTATACAGCCACTTTAACCTTCTCGTTTCTGATATTTATTATCTCTATGTAGCTTATTCAAGATGGTTTTTTTTAAATCAGAACTGCTTCTAACTAGAAGCAAACCAACAATAAGTTGCCAGAAGCTTTTCTATTTTTCTGTACTTTTTTTTTCCTATTGGGAATTCTTTAAAGAGTCTGTTTTTAATCTTAGCAACTCTGTACATTTATTTCCTTCACCATTACATGTTTTGCACCATTAATACTTATCATTAAAATGAATTTAATAATTTCTCCTTTCATCTCCCCTACCTCCCAAAATTCAATTCTATTTATACCTTGTGAGATTAATTTATCTTCCAAAGGAAGAGGCTTTTTTCTCTAGTCAGCTGTCTCTCTTTATTGGTCAGAAGATTCTATATAATTTATACCATATTATACCCTCTACTCCTTTAATTTGCCAGCAAAGTAGATAGATTGTTGTCCTATATTTTATATATAATGTGGTTTTAGGGAGGAGGGTGCCAGATGAAGCCACTATCTGAGATAGGTGATAGCCCCAGTAACTACAAAGAGAGACTCTAAAGCAGTGAGGCGAGGTAAAGGTATACAGACCCAACGACTTACAGGGGGGAAAGGTTTGAGACTTCGTTCATTTTGTGGAATCAGCCCTGCTGCTACAATTAGTTTTTGTGATTTGTATATGGGTGAACTTAATCTGATGGCTCTTGTGGCTCTTTTTCTGTGCAAATGCTGAATAGGAAGGAAAAATGATTTTGTATTCAAGTTGCAGTGGCTTGCAATGCTCCAGCATTAGCATATGAGATTCTGTGGCAACCTTAAGCTTAGAAGCCCTATGGCATTTTGTCTGCTCTTAGGGCCTAAACCTAAGATGCCCATAAAACTCAGACCTTTTCTCTTATGTTGTAAATAGGTTTTCATGCTCAGGAAAAGCAGTTTTTCCAAAACCTCTCTAATCTCAGTAGTCCTGGCCATCTATCAAAAATGTGTCATCTGTGTTTAAGTGTGAATTTTCAAGCTGTTGGGTTTCAAGGTTGCCCAATGTAGTCATATTTTTTTATACTTCTATGGAACCAGGAAGAAAACTCTGGGCACTAAGGGTAATACTTCCCCAGGCCAGGACAGTTAGATTGGGAGGAAATCAACCCAAGACTCCAATGACTGACTTGCTGTTGGGACCACAGCCTCCATGGCCCAGAGGATACATAGCTTGCTCACAGCTCCTCTTGAGTCCTCATTTAGGCAGATGGAAAGCCGGCTACTCAGCATTCAGATGATACTGCAGATTATTTTACAGCTGAGACATGATGGGCCATTTCACACACACCCCTTTCCTCTCCCTGATTGGCTAAAAAGTTCTCCTCTTGTCCATTACAAATTAAATTTTAAAAAATACTCCACTTAAAAAAAATAAAAATAATTTGTCTTTGTGATGTTTAAATCAAATGACTGGCAAGTATAGGATGCAATTTCTAGGCAAACGTTGCCTAGAAGCAAATAGGATTTCTAAGTTACTTACAACCTAAACTGGGTGGGGCATGATTTGCTAGGATAGTGTTTAGATCATAGTTTAATGCCTTTCACATCATATACAATTATACCCAAATTAGCTTGTGTGATTTAGAAACAATTTGATAGCTACCAGATGATTTGCAATAGCCAGGCTGAATTCATATATGAATATTGTTTTCTTTATATAGAAATAATTGTGTACAGGTATGTATGTATGCATGCTAAAGCAGAAAGATCAATTATCAGGTGATGTTTTCTCTGAATAAAAACATATAGTCACAATGCTTGTATGTTTGTATGTGTGTTTTTAAGACAGTGACATTGCACTTTCTCAACCCTCCTTGCATTTTTTAGTCTGTCTCTTTAAAAAGCTTCCGTATTGTCTTGGACTCCCCTGGAAATGCAGTAAGAATTCCTATCACATCTCAGTTGCCATAGCAACAGCAGCCTTTCCCATAATGAGCTGCATCATCTGAACTGATGTCACAGCATCATGCAGCAGGTCAAACAAGGCACCTCCTAGTATTGCGTCCTACAGATTGTGCTGTAAACATCAAAGGAGAATGGTGTGAAGTGGAGATGGTGAGTCTTATCACGAGACTGTCCTTGATTTGTGTCATGCTCTCTTGTAATAAGTGGCTGAGTTTTGCCTACTTAGGGTAGCTTTGGATAAAGATGCTGCATGTCTAAATATTAATGTTTAGGTAAGCAGGCTTAGACAAAGGCCTACCAGAGCTATATAATGCCAGATAGATAGCTAATGACAGATAGCTGATTGCTTTGCTGAAGGGATCTGCAATGTATTGAATTTCATACCTTAATCTGCTCTCCCTCTTGCTTATTTCTTTCTTGGATTTAAACAATATTTCATCTTGAAGCCAACTGATTTTTTTATTAAAAAAACCTCCTTGTATTTCCATGAGAAGTCATCCTGTCTTTTCCTTACCTTTTCCTTATTTTTAGAGGCTTGTGGTGTCATGAGCTTCCCTGAATGTGTTTTGCTAGCAGATAAAAATGGTAACTAATGGTGAATAAGCATTTGGCAGGTGTTGCACTGACTTCAGCTAGACTCTTCAGTTGCTTGTCCCTTATAATTTATAACCACAAGATGCCAACTTTTCTCCCTAAAATGTCACAGAGGTAGACGCCTCCTTTATCTGTTACCATTCTTGTTATCCTTTGCATGGCATATTGTATCCCTTGAATTGAGATAGTTACCCAGAGGGGAAAAAAATCTTCCATCAAACTGCAGTAAATGTATAGCGGAGAAAATCAATCTGATAATGTTGGTGTCTTATAAATACACTATTAACATTAATGGTTTTGCTAACTTCCTTCTAATAAGCTGAGACTATTTGCATGCACTTGTTTCATACCAGGATGCTTTCCAGAAATTATTAATGGCATCTCAGTGTTTCTGTTTCCCAATCTTACAATGTCGTTGCTGATTCTGGAAGCCAACATGGGTCTCACTAACCTGGATGGGTGGGAAAATACCTTTCATTGTCTTTGAATGTTTAGATGAGTCATTGTTTCAACTGCTTGCAGTGAAAAGAAAGGGCATACTAGACACGTGTCATTTTCCCCGACTGATGTATCCCCTGGGAATTAGGGAGTGGCCTCCATCTCTGCTTTGCTTATCTGACTTATTTTATCAGTGCAGTTAGAAGTGGAGAAATATGGGGTAGTTTTATGATTTAAGTGAATCTTTTAAGAGCCTAAGGACAAGGGGGTTAAAAAACAAACCCTCAGTGTTTAAGTGTGCTCACACCAAAGTCTAAAAGAGTAAACTGACAAGCTGTTTTTTTTTTTCAAAGCTGTAATGAGCACAAGGGTCTCATCTGGCATAATCTCTAATGGATCTTTTTAATTTTAATTAGGCAGTTTACATTGTAATCTACAGGCATTATCCAGCATGGCCTCTTCTTTTAAACCAGAAAGAAAACTGTGAATATTTTATTTATTCTGATGGTTTAAAAAGTGACAATGTAGTCTATCAAAAGAAATCTCTGGAGCCTACCGGGTGTTTACCAGCCATGAAAGAGCTTGAGTTAGCAAGAGATAGAATGACTCTGGCTAGAGGCTGGATTAAGCTCACAGTATTTTATTATTTGAGCATATGTTGAGCCATTGCTCAGGAAAAAAAAGTACTATTAATTATTATTAGTGATATATGACAATGTTTGTGATTGTGTAGGGCCCACGGAATTTGTCAGCATCATAGATCTGGTAGGAAAAATATAAAATGTGTGTGATTCAGGACATTTAAGACTAAGGCTGCTACTTGATGATCTTGGTTGCTCAAATATGCAAACTAATTCTTAAAGCTTTTCTAATCATGCAAGCAAAGGAGACAGTAGGAAATAAAGCATTCTAGCAGGTTTGATGTACTTTAGAAGAGGTGTAAATGAATTAGGCATGAATTATTTTACTTTATCTTTCAGTGAAATTGGGTGGGGTGGGGGTGGGGACGTAGCCCAGTTTGAGCACACGAAGATTCCAAATTCAGCCTCATATAGGGTAAATAATATTCCTGCTAGAACAGTTAGAGATTTACTATCATGTCTAATTCCAGTCATAACAGGCCTTAGTGCAATGACTGGGATTTTGTGAGATCCTAGTCATTGCAATTGATAAACCAGATATACGACTTAATGTAATTTGTGAATTCAGTGAGCTGTGTTTTAAATAAGCCATGGCTGAACAAATTATTTAATATGATGTGAAAGCTTCAACCATGTAAGGGAATTTTATATATTATTGGTCAGGAACTCTGGAAGAAAATATGCTTATGTGAAGCACCTAACATTGTTGCTAAACAATGGGGGTGAGTTTCGGAACAGATATTGAAGAAATACAAATACAAATAATGATAGTTTCTTGAATATTACAGATATCAAACCCAGGATTTATATTATCCTTTAATTTGCTTAAATTGAGATAAACAATAATAAAGCTTAATATTCTCCTCAAAAAGTCCAAGTTTAAAACCACAACGATAACATAAAATATTAGAAGTGCATCTCTATCATTATTTATTAAAATCATTTTATGAATTTGAAGGCTAAATGAAGAAGGAACCAGGCACATTATACATCAGGATTTGGTAACCTCCAAAAGATGAGCCCATTTTTAGATACATAGTTAATATATATTAATGAATCTGAAATCATTCATGTACTTATTAAAGCAGTAAAATTTATCACAAGTTAAAAATGTTCATTAACAGATTTTTTTTCTGAGCTACAAAAAGCTCTTCCATCCTGATGGAACTCCTGATTCTTTTCTCAACACAAATGATCCTTAAAAGCATTATCACTATAACTGTTGTCATCATTACCATCATCCAGTTACATGGCAATTTTGATTTTAAAAAGTTAAATAACTTCAGAAAATCTGATGACTATCGATGTGGAAATTATGGTGATTTGAAATAAATGTTCCTGCTAATTTAAAAAATGCTTGCCTGTTAGGAATTCATCTTTCAATTATTGAACCAGTTAAGTAATTTCCCCTAGACATTGGTAGATGCCACCCCCACCCCCCGCCAAAAGTAAATGGAACTGTAAAATATGCCAGGCCAACAATAATCTACTCTCTAGTCCTGGCATATGAGGAACCATCATGTCACAAAACCAGATTTACCCTGTTCCTTGTCTGTTGCAATATGTATTAAAGGAGCTACATTTTGATTGACAAGAATGCAATACATTGTGCCTATATTTTATTTTTATGTAATTTTTAACTCTCTAATTTTTAGCTTCTGTCTCTGGCCCTATAATAAAGGCTAATAGTAAAAATACTTTTATAGCAATGGCAATAGCAATAGCACTTAGACTTAGATACTGCTTCACATTGCTTTCTTGCCCTCACTAAGCAGTTTACAGAGTCAGCATATTGCCCCCAACAATCTAGGTAATAAAACAAATAAAAATGTGAGGACATGCAGTGGAACTTGATTGTTTAGATCAGTGGTGGCAAACCTTTTGCCACCCTGCGTGCGGGAAGTCCTTGTGCGTGGCTGCACGTGTGTGGCTATGTGCCCCTGCACCCTCCCATGCACGCATGCACATGTGTGTGCAACCCCCTTCCACTCCACGCTCCCCCACCCTCCCCTTTGCATTGTTTGGAAACACAGCTGATCATCAGATCAGCTATGTTTCGGTTCTGGAGATCCATGTGCATGCATGGGGGGGCGGGGGAGTGCAGAGGGGTCGCACACGCATGTGCAGATGGGCAGAGGAGCATGGGGGATACGTGTGCTGACGATCAGCTGTGTTTCCAAACAATGCAGAGCTGGAACACAGATCAGCTGTGCTTCCAGCAAAGGTACTAAAGTCCACCATAGAGCTTGGGCAGGTGGGCAGGCCCACTTCAACAGCAGCACATTTGCCTGGAAGGATAGTTCTGCGTGCCATAGGTTTGCACACAGGTCTAGATCGTCCACCTACTAATATTCTTTAGGTAATACATGCTTTACTATCAGAATTTAATTGTATTAAATAGTTTGTAGTAAACAAGAGTTGTTCAACATAATTAGCTAAACTTGGCTAACTAAGTTAAAGCATTAATTTATGAGACAGATAAACTAGAACACTCAGATGCACCTGCGTTGCTTCACTTTATCTGTTTCTCATGAGCACTGGGAAGATATTACTACCATACCTTGCCCTTAGCATTTCCTGCTTAGATTACTCCTTAACTTCATCTGGTCCAAAGTGTAGTAACTGTACGTTTACAGGCTCCTGTTAATACTGCTGTGCTACACCATTGCTAGAGGAATTACACTGGTTGCTAGTGTGTTAAAAAAGTGCAGCTTAAGGTCCTTATCTTAAAAACCTGGATATACAAGTGATTGTTTTTCCCAGCTAAATTCTTCAACGTGACTCAAATGGCCAGAATGGTTCGACAGCATATGGCCTGACAGTAGACATTCTCTATGAGAGTTGTATTCCGATTGAACAATCTATCCCCTCCCCCAAAGCCAAAAATGGCCTGAAATTAGTTCTAGTATATTGTTATATTACATTATATTTTCTATTATATTATTTTCTATTATTATTACTTATAAAGCACGAGGTAATGTATACATTTCATAAACAAAGCTAAATACCACTAGCTCTAGTTTTAACTTTGCAGCAAACGTTTGCCAGTTCTTTCAGCTCTTCCCTTCTATCTGAGTCACTCCAGTTAATACTAACTCCCATATGATTCTTTTTGGAGCTATAAATGTCTTAACTGTTAGAGGCCCATGGCTATTTTTTATAGAGATTTCTGAAATTCTCACACTTGCTAGTTTCTTTTGAAAGTATAAAGCCTGCCCTTTTTCAGAAAAGAAGGTATGGAAATTATGGTATTATAAATAAAAAAATTAAATGATGTTGACTTAATGTAGTGCTTCTCAACCTTGACAGATAAGTAGACGTCAAGTTCCAGAATTCTCCAATACGCATAACAGTTGCCAAAGTTGAGAATCAGATTTTAATATATGTTTTTGTGAATTTTGCTACAATTGGGGGTAAAGAAGATGGCACGAAGGGTTTTGATGTAGCAGTCACAGCTCTGACAGCAGATTATGATCACAATCAATGTTTCCAAGGTGCACCTTCAGGAATTGTAGCGTGTTTTCTGTCTCTATCTCAGAGGAAAACTATCAATCTGCAAATTATTTTCCAGCATCTTCCCAACCTCAACTTCTGAGCCCAGGTCTTTCCATGTTGAGAAAATTTTATTTTGAAAAGGGTCAACAGCAGGTATGCTGGGAGAGAGGGCGTGGCTGTTGGATTTTGGCCTTATATAATACTGAAAAAGTAAATTTTATTTATCTTTTCCATCATGCTTTTACAAATCATCCCAGACAAATTGTTTTGAGTTTCAAACTGAGCAAAAACAATAATGCTGGAGCCTCAAGCTGTTCAACAGCCCAGATACAAATTTAGATTTTAGGCTTCTTCATTAATTATATCCTACTAAAACATTGCGGGGGGGTTTACGGAGAATTTTTAACTTCAGGTCTTGGACTTCAAAAACAGAGATTATGAACTCTTTGTAGGTTACATGAAAAGGCAAAATGAATTGTGCCTCACATCCTAAAAGGTAATGCATTGAATCTAGATTTAGGGAATCAAGATGTTATTCTCTAATTATTTGTAATTCCCCTGTATCTTATAGCTGTTTTTTCCATCTTGTTTCATTAGAAAAACATGTTTAGAAGGAAAACATGCAATTGCAGTACAATGCTTCTTGTTACGAACACTAGGAGTCAGTCATCTGAAAGCATATCTAGTTAGCCCTAGGATCCTTAACTCTTACATTTGGGAAATCATTTACTGTAAATAGTTCCAGAAATAAAGAATTTTATTTCCCTAGGGGAACTCTGCTGCCTTTTCTTTTGGAAATGAACAGAGCATAATTTAACAAAGGATGTATTAGAAGACCCCTGATATCAGAGAAAGACTAAAGAACACAATTGTGTTTTTATCTCCACACATGGCAATTTTCTGAATTCATAGGAAATGTCTCTTTGCTGAGGTCTTCTGCTTATTATAGTGTAATAATTCTTCAACCAACTCTGAATTTGCAGCAAAATTGTATGAAAAGACTTCCTTTCTGGTACATATTGAATCATGCTCGGAATTGTCTCCAATTTGCTAGATAATTCCTGGTTCACTACTCTTGTTGGAAGCATCCGGGTCACCTGATTGCGTTTCAACAAATGGTCAATGGATCCTTTTAACTAACCATGTAGAGCAGAGGTCCCCAAACTTGGCAACTTTAACACTTGTGGACTTCAGGAGTTGAACTCCACAAGTTTTAAAGTTGCCAAGTTTGGAGACCTCTGATCCTGAGCTTCCAGGATTTCTTTCTCAACTAGGTTCAGAATCCTGTTGAATTCATTTAGGCTTGTGAGTTTTTCAGTTAAGACCATAATTTTGGGTGTGATAGCATCTGATTTGGTGTGATGGCTGTTGTTCATTCAGTAACTCAGAATTTGTCCTGAAGAAACCAGCATGAAAGTAACAAAATCACAGGTGTATGTTCCCCATTTCTAAGCAGCACAAAATTCCACATCCTTGGTTTTCTCTGCGTATTGGAGATTATCTTTTGTAACATTTGTTTAACTACAAAGAAGCAAGCAGAATATAATCTAAACAGCAGCTTCCATATCCCCAAATAGCATTTTCTCCATTTCCCTCAAATCTTTAGTCATAATTTTAAGTAATATAAAATGAAGCTCTCACTCTTTTTCTCTCCATTTTTATCCCATTCTAATAAAGTCCCCTGATGTCATTTAAGGGAACATTATTGCTAACAATTGGTTGACAGACAGAAAGATCCCCCACCTCCACCCCAATCATTCTTAATAACCAGGGAGCAAAGTCAACACACTTCAATGTATGAGAATTATGTGCTCAGGAATAAGGTATAGGCACTCTAAAGCGATTAGTAAAAGTGATAATAAACACTTGCTGTAATTATAATTTCAAATTAAATCTTTAATTTAGAATCTAGCAGAAGCTTCAGTAGGGGATGGCAACTGAAAGTATATGAGAATTGCTTAAGGTCAGTGATGGCTAACCTTTTCAGCACCGTGCCCAAAGCACATGCGTGCATTCCCAAAATGCAATGTGGGTGCGTCCCCTGTGTATGAGGGCATGTCCCCCGTGCTTGCACCTCACGTGCTGCACATGTGCAGCAGAGACCCGAAGACCAGCTGGCTGGCAGGAGGTGTGCACATCATAGCAAACCTGAGCTGGGGCGATGGCTCGCGTGCCCAGAGAGGGCTCTGTGTTCCACCTGTGGCACATGTGCCATAGGTTCACCATCACAACTTTAGTTAGTGAGATGAGTAGCATATCAATTTAATAAATAATGAAGATGGGAGTCATTGCAGTTAGGGACAATGGATAAAGTGTATAATGTGCAGTCTCAGCCATATGTTTCATTTTTGTTTAGAGTTAAGGTATCCCTCTAGAATCAGAAGGAAATTACTTTCTGAAATATATATTTGTATACAAGTGCTATACAGTTTAAATTAAGGTTATTTCAAATAGATTTGGGCAATTTCTTTCACACTGGTTTAGCATAAAATCATGATCAATGACTCAGTTATGCTGATTCTTGATTTCTAGAACCTCATATCTTTTAAAAGTAAATCTATATTACTCAACTGATTATACTTTGTAATAATAAAATTGTGTAATAAGCCAGCAACTAACTGCAAGTTAAGACTGGCTAACAATTTTTGAAAGAGAATCTGAAACACCTGCTATCTTCTTCTTTCCTGAACTGATGAAATTGTGCTATTTGCTGGACAGTCTGAATACAGCAAAGGTGACTCAATCTTTTATCATTCCAAGGTCAAAAATGAGTTCTAAGTTTGAACAAACTTTAGAAGAAACTATGCCTTGATCTTGTCTTGGCTGAGGGATTGAGACATTGCAAAGAAGAGTGTTTTGCATAGATATTAATCCATTCCAAATCAGTGTTCTATCCAGTCTTGCTTTATGTAGAATTCTCTCTTCTGTTTTATAGCTTTTAATATGCTTCAGTTCTAAAAATGGGAAGAACAGAACATTATAATCATAGCAAATATGATAAATATAAGCAAAAGTACACATATCTGCTGAAAACTGGGTAATCTTAAATCGTGTTTTCTCTATAATTTTAACATAGTCAATTCTAACATAAAATATAGCAATATTTTCTTTGCATACTTTTTTGTTTATTTATTTATTTATTTATTTATTTTATTTTATTAGATTTATACCCTGCCTCTCTTCCCTGGTCAAGGGGAACTCGAGGAACTTTGTCTAATTTATAGAGTAATCCATCTCACAAACAAATGTTTCTGGATACCATACAACAAAAATGCTTTTTTATTTATTGATACTTGGAATTATCTAAAAGATGTAGAATGTGTGATGCTATTCCTATAACTGGCTTTAAAATAATTGTATTTATTTAAAGTTGAAATCTTTTTCAAAATCAAAATTACTGATTGATTAATTATGTTGTAATTACTGCTTAGCATCCATTGCCATGGTGGGATTCAGCCGGTTCACACTGATTCAAGCAAGCCGGTTGTTAAATTATACCACCACCCCTGGCATCAAAATGGATTCTGAGCATTGCACTGTGTTGCAATGCAGAAATGGGCAACAGAGCGGCTGGTGCGAGGGAAGGAGAAGGCCACTTTCCCTCTTTCTTCTCCCTGCTCCTTTTCCTTCCCTTGTACCAGACGCTCCATTGCCCGTTTCTCCATTGCAGCTCAGGGCAGCGCTCAGGATCCATTTTGATACCAGGGAGGGTAATTTAACAACCATTTCGCTCAAGATCAGGTTGGCAGTCGCTCATCCACATGTGCAACAGAGCTGGAGGATGGGGATGCTGCATTTAATTGATCTGAGTACAGGTCAAATACGTCTAGAAGTATCTTATGCAGTTCTTTTCTTACCTGGAGATTCATCCATCAGTCCAGGACACATTGCAAACAATACAAACAAATAAAAAAGTTGCTTTTTAATTTTGAGAAATCCCCTTTTTGCCCACTCTCCACCTCTCATTCAACTGATTTTATTTATTTATTTATTTTATTAGATTTATACACTGCCTCTCTTCCCTGGTCAAGGGGAACTAGAGGTGGCTCACAACAGTTAAAATACAATAACAACCATTAAAAACAATAATACAATATATAAAAAAATTATAAAACACTTCCAAAGGTGGAGCATCAATTCCAAGCCCGCCAACAGAGCCAGCTCTTAGTGGTTCTGATCTCCATGGGTAGTTGGTTCCAGAGGGCTGGTTCCACCACAGAGAAAGCCTTAGCTCGGGGACCCGCCAGCCAACATTGTTTAGCTGACGGGACCCGTAACAGACTGACTCTACGGGATCTAACTAGGCACTGGGAGGCAGAAGGCAGTCTTTTAGGTACCCCACTCCTAAGCCATGAAAGGCTTTAAAAGTTGTCACTAGCACCTTAAATTGCACCCAGAAGACCACTGGGAGCCAGTGCAGCTTGCAGAGGACAGGTGTTATACGGGTGCATTGAAGTACACGCTTAATCACTCACACGGCTACATTCTGGACCAGTTGAAGTCTCTGAGTGCTCTTCAAGGGAAGCCCCATGTAGAGTGCATTACAGTAATCCAGTTGAGAGGTGACAAGGGCATGAGTGACTGTAAGAAGAGCCTCCTGGTCCAGGAAGGGGCACAACTGATGCAACAGGTGAACCTGTGCATAGGCCCCCTTGGCCACAGCCGCCAAATGATGATCCAATTGTAGCAGTGGATCCAAGAGAACCCCTAAGTTCCCCTTGACCAGGGAAGAGAGGTGGGGTATAAATCTAATAAAATAAATAAATAAGTTGCACACCCGTTCTGATAATAGCAAAGTGCTGGTGAAAGCACTTAAGAGTACAGTTGAGGGAGGCAAAGCAAAGGAAAAGTGGGTTGGATTTACAATCTTTATGAACTAAACAGATTGGGAATGACAAAGTTTATGTCCATTCAGTGAACATTTCCTCAGAGGAATATCTTATGAAATCCAACAGGATAGTTGCTAACCATTTAAAAATAGAGAATTTTAAATAATTGTACACTGAGTCCCCAAAGGTTCAAACATCTTTGACTCATCACTTATTTGTCTGAATCAAAGGAATGTTGCAGATAACATTTTTCTTCTTTATGTTTAACTAGAAATACAGGTAGGACCACATGGCTTTGCTTGCTCCTAAGACATTGATTGACAAACGAGATATCTTTCTGTAGGTGATCATGTAGCTATCAGTGCAAGACCCCTTTTAATGTTTTTTTTTTAAAGCTGGTTTGCAGATTAGGTGAGACACTTCAAACATATAGAAACATCAAGAAATGGGTTCATTCAGCTCACCTAAGCTGCCAATCTCAGAATAGTGCTAACCCCGGTGGGGCTGTAAGGAATGTAATATAGCTGGAACAACAGCATAAAACATATGTAGCACTTATGGAAAATAATCTTTGAATTGTAGCACTTTCTTTTGAGCATTTCCAATAGTTGCATTTCAGACAATTACTTCAGTTGACATCCATTCTTTCTATTTTACCTGTGTTTGGGCCAAATAAATGCAATATTAATTTGAAGAGTAATCATCTTTTTTCTAGAATCAGGTGTCACTGATAAGTCAATATCTCATTTCAAACCTGGTAAAATATAGGTTTTTGGGGGAAGGTAACTTTGTTTTGAAAAGTAGAGTCTCAGTAGAATTTAAATTTGACCACTTGAAAGTTTTAGCATATAATAACAAAGTTTTCAATCCCGTTGTAAGAAAAAAAATCCCATAATATGATCATTATTAATTTCTTCTCTAGTGTGAATGAAATGAAACATTTCATCAGCGTTCAACGTGCTAATAAGGGCATCAAGTCTATCTTTGTCTCTCTCTCTCCATTTTAACAGACTCAAAGATAATCATTGCACTCATTTTCGTCAATATTTTTGATATACATACCAGGGACGCTGGTTTGAAACATTGCAGAAACAGAAACACTCGTAAAAAAAGTACTGCTTTTGATTGCCTGAGCCACTAACTTTTTTTTTCTTGATCCAGTAGTGCACCACTAAAAAGCAGGAAATTCTTTCCAAAAATTCCAAATGAACAAAGGCTATTTGAAGCCTTGAATAAAACCCTTCTAAGTCAAGTAACGTGAAAATTGGTGAAACAGTGCACTAGTAAACTTGTTAGAAAAGAAAAGGCAATACAGTGGACAGCTCAGGAAAAAAAAAGCAATTCTTTCTCTGAGTTTCGAATTAGTAACATTCTTCATGTCAGGCAAATGTAATAATCACAATGGTGCTAAGAAACTCCTGTAACAATAGCTACAACAGGTGTTGCAAGGGAATTTCAGTGGGATATATGTGCTGTTCCCAAAGGATATCAATTTGGGTAGACTTTTTGTCAATCAGGTTTTTATTTATTTATTTGCTTAGATTTATACCCCGCCTCATTTCCCTGGTCAAGGGGAACTCGAGGTGGCTAACAACAATAAACATACATTTAGTATACAATTAAAACATTTCTAAACACAATCTCACAGTAACATTCATCCAAGGGGAAGGGTACATTAATTAAGGTTAGGGTACAATCAGCAGCAGCACAGGACACGATTAATTTAGGGGTAGAGTGTGGATATACCCTTATTCTTTTTTTGCAGGTCCACTGTTTACTCACTGCTTTAAGAATGCCCCTGGATGTTCAAGTTAGTAGCATATGCTTGTTGTCTGACTGAATTCATTTGCACAATGAAGTCAAGAGCACCAACTCTGATTTGGCAATAAATCCAACATATTAGAAGAATGTCAAGTTCAGAAAACCTGACATAAAGTCCCAGAAGAGTTTCTTATTTTCCTAAATAGTTTGAAAAATAAGTGGCAGATAACCATATGAACATTTCAGCCATCTTAGCTATAGAATATTAATTCTGCATAGCCAGTAGACAAGTAGTGTTAATCAATCTTGTAAACAGGAATTATCAATTGATATTACTATTATAGAATAATTTGAAGGCTTGATTAAATAGCCTTTATGGTCACCTGTGTCAGTTGGTCATAAAATGAAAATCCAAAATTCATCAATATCATCAACCATGCATAGAAAAAGAATTAGACAAACATTTCTTATGTAGTGCAGAGAATAAAGTACAAGGGACAATGGTTGATGCTTCAAAGCATCTTTCTACTATCAGTCAAAAGACATACTGTATCACAGATGTTTCATTATTTCCTCTTAAACAACTTTTATTGGGAAAAAACAAAGAAAAAGTAAGAAAAAACAAAATAATAAATGGAAGTCAATGGATTAGCTTACATAAAAGTCTTCCTTAGAAACACCGAAGCAATACGTTGTGTTCTGTATCTAGGGCATCCAGGTTGGCTAACAATAAAAACTAAAACATAGACACTTAAAATAATCTTTTAAACATATTAAAAATACTATTAAAAAGATTGAAAGGACTATATACATATACCAGTACTTAGAGAAAAACAGAGAGGAAGTATAATAGCGCATTATAAAAACCTTGAAAATATATGTATTGGGGGCACATAAAATAAATCACTGTTTCTCTCAAAGCTACTTTAGAACATTGTACTTTTCCTTTCCATCAGGGCTGCTGTAAGAGTACATTTGCCAACAGCAAAGAAAGAGAGAGAGAGAATAGCCCGTCCAAATGCTCATTTTTTAAAAGTTTGTTTGTGATTTATTTATTTATTTTTAATGGAGCATATTCATCAAGAGCTATCGTCAAATAGCTTACATTTAGATCCCAAGGCAACATATAGAAATAATCATATTGAACTTCCAGGGTGACTTCCGGTGATACTGGGTGCAAAACATGCCCCAAGACTGCTGGTTTGAGGACCCATAGAAGGGTCAAAGGCTTCCTGGAAGGAAGGTGAAGCGTAAGAGCATGGTGAGAAGGGTAGAAGGGATACAGAAATCCTCTCCCCACCCATTATGAGCTCCAGCCAAGAACCTGACAGGACGGAACCTAGCAGAAAAACCCTGGGGAAAGCAAGCACTGGAGGAAGAAGAGATCCAATCAGAAGCCAGACTGGGTAAAATGAGAGTTAAATGATATTGTGGAACCCCAAGATAAAATAAAAGGTGAAAGTGCAACAAATTGGAGAGTGGCAAAAGTAAAGGAAGGCATGTACCGATAAAGAGAGAAGTCTGCCTCTGCAAATCCCCCCCCCCAACTTTGGGCAAGAAGGGCTTTGGAGGGCCGATTGGGCAAGAGAAACTTTGGACTAAAAATTAATTACATTTTTGGATTTAACTACATCTTTGAATGCCACTTTGTTTTTAAAATGGATCTTTTAATGCTAGAGGGCTCAGCCGCGACTCAAAACGATTGTGCTGCAGTTATTGACACAATCGATGAAATGAGAGAAATAGGAGCAGGTATTAAAAATACAAATGCATAAAATACTGACCAAAATGGACGAATTAGTGGAGGACATTGAACAAGCAGGACAATTGACGGCGGATTACTCTGATAAACCGGGAGAGGAGATGGAGGAGATAGAGGAGCAGAAAGAGGATAATAACATGGAAACAAAAATGGCGATGACGTGACGGAAAGAGGATGGAGATATCAGAACTTCTGCGCAACAAAACAAAACTAAACATTGAGAATAAAATTATCGGAAAAGGACAAAACGAGAGCCAAGAACGAACAAGAGAGAGAGCTACTAGGGGCAAAGGGACAATAAAACCAATAATTAAATTAACCAAAGGAAATAAAGAGAATAAAGACAAAGGGAGCTGGAAGGAGTCCAGTAAACAGGAAGGGAGCAGGAGAGGGATAGACTTCCAAAAAAGAAAGAAAAGGACGAGGGATAGAAAGTTATTCGATATGATGAATTGATGATTAGCACAAAGATCTTTTTTCCCCTCTTTCCTTTATTTAGGGATGTATATGTTTATAGGGGGTGTTTTACTATTTTTAAATACAATAATATACAAGACAAGTTTAAGTAAAATGAATAAGACTAAAGAAATGAGACTTAGAGAAATTTTACGAATATAATGAAATAAAATAAAAGATGAGATATTTTAAATATAAGTGGGGATTAAATAGATTAGTAAATTTATCTTAGTACTATTTTATATGTACATTGTAGAGAATTAAGGGAGAAACCAAGAAGGAAGAGAAAAGATTTTACAAGGGAATGGGGAAAATGAATTTTTTGTAGAGGATTTCCTTCTGAAAAATTGCTATTTTTTCTCTCTCTTTCTTTTTTCTTTTTATATACAAGGAAATAAATGGAAGTGATTATTGAGAACATATGTAACCCAGAAAGTCACGAATGGAAAAATGATATATGTTTTAATTTTTGTTTTTGGAAAAAAATGTTATATTAAAAAAAAAAAGAAATAATCATGTTGTTTACTGTTGCCTTGTCTTACTGACAAGGTGAATATCCAAGACAAATCATATAACGATTGACATAAAATCCGCTTGGACAATGTTACAATGCTAAAATGACAAAGGTTATACACAGTTTGTTGGTATAAATTTCAGAAAATTTGACATACTATAAAATATTTCTCGTATCAGTGAAATTATAATAACACACAGTAGTAATGACATTAAAATGGAAGAAAATTAAAATATTAAGAAAGTATTACTTTCTGCAAACTATATAAGCCAATGGCCATGACTAGCAAAGTGCCAAAGTATAATTTGAGAAAAACTAAAGTTTTCCCCTTTCTGATTTCTGTCCAAATGTTTATGAAGTTAACCCATGAACTTGTAAAAACTTGTAAAAGTACCTGTTTAGCTATTTGTCTTTGAGGAAAGATTCTAAACTCCTTTTTTTATCCTGGGATTGTTGGCTATCGACCAAATGTATACCTGAATGATTGCTACCTACATTTCTGATTTTTATCTCAGAGAGAGATATACAGAGATAATAAAAGCTAATGCATTTCCTGGCAGGACATTTCATGAAGCTATATAAAAGGTTTATCCACTATTCTCCAACATACCCATTGCTTGCTTCACGTAAATCAAGTTTGTTCTTTCAGTCCATTAAAAATGGTGAAACAGATTTCTAGACAAAGGAAAGTCAACTGAAACTTTGATTTAATTCATCACTGAAATAATATATTCATGGACAACTATTTTATTTTGAAATCATCAAACCTGATAATTGTAAACAAGAGAAAAGTATGTCTTAGCAGTTTCTCGTCTATGGAAAGGCTAAGTTGCATGCTTTTGAAAAGATATCATTATGTCTAGAGGTAATACTACAGTTTCATCTGAATTTTGGGATCAAAATTAGGGTGTCATCAAATAACCCATCAAAGAGCATCAAAGGATAGAAAAGCAAATACATCCTAAGCAACCAATTAGATTGATATTGCTTTCCATGGGATCTTTTTATTCTGACCATGTATTACATTTTGAAGACAATCAAGTGGGTATATTTAGAATTATAGGTACTCATTTTTCTATATAAAGTGAATATCTAAGTGATACAACAGGGGTGTCAAACAAAAGGGCTGCGGGCTGGATCCAGTCGACAGACTGCTTAGATCTGGCCCACAGGGCCGTTCTGGAAATAGCAAAGGACCAACCTGCGTTGCCTCTGCTAGCAAAAATGGGGTGTGGATGGGGCATGCCCCCGCAACCACTTTTGGCCTCCAGGAGTCCTTTCAGGCCCAAAATGGGACCTCCGGAGTGCTCCAGGAGGCTGTTCTTGACTCAGAAGGTTATAAAAGGGAGGAAAAGTAAAATATTTTACTTTTCAGGCTTGCAGGATTATGTCAACAAATTTGTAGTTCTAGTCTTCCTATGGAGTCAGTTTCTTGATCTGGTCTCTCTCTCTCATAAGGTAATCAAGTAAGTATTAAAAAAAAAACAAAATCACAGAAGTGTATGCCTCCCTATTTTTATAAGTTTATAAAACCATGTTTGCGGAGGTGTAGTCCCTTGTCACGCCCACCATGGCCATGCCCCCACTGGCCCTCCAAGGTCAAACCCAATCCTGATGTGGCCCTCAATGAAATTGAGTTTGGCACCCCTGTTATACAGCAACTGAATAATGGGACTCTTCCATTGTTAAGACCTGTGGTGGGGTTTGAATTTTTTTACTACCGGTTCTGTGGGTGTGGCTTGGTGGGTGTGGCTATGTGGTCAGCCAATCAGAGGTGGTATTTGCTGTAGTCAGCCAATCAGAGGTGGTATTTACCAGTTCTCCGAACCAATCAAAATTATCACTACTGGTTCTCCCAAACCTGTCGTAACCGGCTGAATACACCTTTGACTAAGACCAAGAAGCACCATTGCCTACATGATTTTTCAAGAGCATATGTTAAACTGAACTGACTTGTTCTGAAAAGCAAATGTTTCTGACTTGTAGATTTTATAATCCTGGGGGATTCCTCTAGTTGCTAAAGGGAAGCCCTAAAATTAGACAAAGTAGCAGACGGGCCAGAAGCAAAACAAATAAATAAATCATATGCCATATGTTTCATCCTAACAGGGAAACACTTAAAAGGCAATAGGTTAGGTTTAATCCTTGTTACAAGCAATTATAGAAGGCTTGATGCCAATCTGATTCCACTAAATAATGACCACAATTTTTACAATGTTATTTAGATATTTTGTTTTTCTTCTATTGTGAATAATATTGAAAAGTTAACAAGGCAGGAAAAACATCCAGAGCATGGCCTTAATACAGCTCCATTCTGATTTATATGACCAGAAGGGAGATGCGGATTAAGAATGGAGTAGGCAATAAATTCCTAGCCTCTGTCAAGCTGCCTCTCCTGTAGCGGGATCTATTAAGGTATATTTTTCTCTTTTATTTTTTTTTCCTGTACAGCTTCCAGCCAGATCTTGATCTTATTTAACTCATTATTTCTTTTGCAAATATGATCCTGATTCCTGTGGGGAAGACTGATAGTCCTAAATTCTGGCATATTTTTTATACCCAATCCATGTGTTTATAAAGAATAAAAAATATTCTCATCAACTGCCAATAACAACTGTTTCAACAGGAGATGTAGAAAAACAATAGTAAAATAAAATAGAAGCTCAAAGCAATGAATAAATATTTGATGAAATTCCAGATTGTTGGGAGCAATAAGCTGACTTTGTAATAATAATAATAATAACAATAATTTATTGAATTTATACCCCGCCTCTCTTCACCCAAGGGTAACTGTTTGGGGAGTGTTGGAAAG
>JANHGC010004359.1:8769-22513 GCA_027560395.1 Boaedon fuliginosus | reverse complement strand
CTCACTTAATTGGGCAACTGCCTCTTCTGCAGGGGGAGGCTGCCTTGACCGGAGCAGCAGCTACACCGACGGCCTCGGGAAATATCGCTGTCAAGGTAACGGGTCAAGAAGGGGGGCTTCCCAGGGAGGGCTTGGCAAAGAACAGCTGCTGGATGGTTCAGGTCCTGCAGCTGGATGCAGGCGATGGTCCTGCCATGTTGGAGGACGCGAGGAGGTCGCTAGTCGTCCCACTGAAACAAGCCAGGATGTCCTCCAGCATGGCCCCGGTTCCCCGGCCCCAGAGAAGCCGGGGGCTTGCAGGAGACAGCAGACGCCACGGCTGCCCTCTTCCCTTCCCAGTGCATGCCAAGGAGGCTCCCTGGGGCCGCAGCGACAGCTCCCTCAGCAGCGAGAACCCCTACGCCACCATCAAGGACTGTCCCGGCCCTGCGGGGAAGGGGCCGGAGGGCAGCTACATGGAGATGAAGTCCCCCCCGTCCTCCAAGCGGGAGAAGTCCTACGCGGAGATCAGCCTCTTCGAGGGCCCCTCCTGCAGCTCCGAGGCCCAGGAAGAGGAAGGCCCAGGTGAGGGGGGGGGGGGATAAAGCCCGGGTGCCCCCCACCCACTTTGTTGCCCGAGTGGCGTTCACACCTAGAAGCAAAGCCTCCCTCTGGAGGGTCGAGTCTCATTTATTGCCTTTCTGGGCCTGGGGTCTTTCCAAAACATAAACTCACTCAGGCCCCCGAACACCCTAAGATTACAATGCAAGGTAGGGTAATGGTGATCGGCTTAAAATATTCGTCATAATCGTCATAAAACTACCCATTTTAAAGAAACCTGGGTGGGTGGGTGAGAGGGAAGGGGACGTCCGCAAGCGATGGAGGGTCTTCGAAGGGGAAAATCTTACTCAGGGGTCTCAGAGGCAACGAGGGGGCTTTTCAGGGCACCCCAGAAGCAGAGCTGACTGTTCTAAAAGGGTATCTGGTTGGCAGGCAGGATCCCTTTCTTTTTCCCCAAAAGTGGGAAGGGGGAGAAGGAGGCAGCCCTGCAGAACCACAGGCCTCCTCCCCTGCCCCCCTGCCCCCCTCGGGGTCACCAGAGCGGCTCTTCTGCCCCCAGGACCCTTCCTCAAGGTCAGGATGGGTGGGTGTGAGTTATGGCTTGGAGATAGCAGGGTTGGGTCACGAAGGGCTGGCTTGTGGCTTCACCTCCCTCCCTCCCTCTCCTCTTCCCCCCACCCGCTCTTCTCCCCCTTTCAGCCGCAGCAGAAGGCATCTTGCAGGCGACTCCAGCCGTGCCCCCCAACCACTACGACTCTCCCACAAACAGCCACATCCCCAGCCACTACGATGTGCCCCCGGTCCGGCACTACCCGCCGTCCCCCCCACTCCGAAGACAAGCCCGGTGAGGCTTCCGCCTGCTCACCGCTGCCTCTCCCGAACTGTCCACCTGGGAAGGACTGAGAGCCAGGATGACCGGTGCATTTTGGCCAAGATTAACAATGGAAACTGAGGGGGGGGGAGGGCCTCCATGAAGAGAGCCAGAGACCTGGCCAGACTTTGGGGGTTGGGGAGCTCCAAAGAGAGGGGGGCAAGCCTGGACTCTGGACCTCTGTCCTCCCCCTCCCACGCTGCCCTGGCCCAGAGGAAGCATTTGTCCTTCCAGGAAAAGCTACAAGGGGCAGGGTGGGGTATCGCAGGAAGACTCCCCCCCCCACCCCAGTGAGAGACCTGCAGCTTCCTTCTGGCAAAGGAGAAAGGCTGGATTTAGATCTTTCCTCCAAGGCCCACCGGCCTCTCGGACTTCCCACCATTTGCACGCAAGAAAGGGGGCGCAGGGGTTTGGCCGGGCTGTCTCCCAAGGCACCCCTCAGCATGCAGGCAGAGTTAAGCCAGGAGGGGTCCCCGTCACTGCGCTGGCCACAGAGAGCCTCTGGAGCAGGGGAGTCACCCAGGGGGCGTCTGCTCTCAGGGGTCCCTTCAACAGCTTAATAAAAACGTTGGGGTGTTCCTCCTTCTCCGTCTGGCTTCTGGAAACAGCCCCCTCCCCAAACTTGGCAGCCTGGAAGGCAGGAGTGAGCCCATCTGGCTGCTGGTCCTGAGACACGTTGCCCACATCCAGGCCGATGGATTTCATGCCCAGACGCCCATCAGCCTCCGCCCACCCCACCCGGCTTTGTCTTTCCAAAAAAGAGGGGTAACGTCTTGAAAGTCTCCCGGTGCCCCCAGCATTTGAGGGATGCTTCTGGGCCAGCAACCTAGGACACAGCCCCTCCCCCTCCAAACCAACGGGGGGTCTGACCCTCCTTGTTGCCCAGCTGGCTCGGCCTCAGAGGCGTGGCTTCCCGCTGGGCGGGCAAGAGTCATCGGGCTGGCCAGGGCCGAAGAGGGGCTGGGGGCTGCTGCCCCGGGGGACCAGGGCTGGGGCGGCTGGCTTGGGCTCTTCCTCCTCCTGCTGCTCTTCCTCCAGCAGCTTGTCTGTCTCAAGGTCCAGAGCCCCCCCAGAGCTGCTGCGCTTGTTCTCGAGGCTGCAGAAGAAGGCGTGCGCCCGGAAGCTGGCACTCATGTCCTCTTGGATGCTCTCCAGGATCTGGACGAAAGACGGGCGCAGACGCGGGTTCTGCTGCCAGCACCAAGTCATCAGGTCGTGTCTGGGGGGCGGGGGGGAAGAAGGAAGCTGGGGGTAGCCAGGAAAGGAAGGGGGGTCTCCTGCCTTCCCACGTACCTCCAGCCAGGGATGTGCAGCTTTGATGGCCAAGTGGGTGGGATTCAGACGCCAGAAAGGGGGAAGGGGGAGCCCCATCACTAAACTGGAATATTGCTCCATTAAGGAGCACCTACCTGCTGCCCAGGTGAAGCTAAGTAGGTTTGGGGCCAGGTGGGATTGGGAGGGGAGACCCCCAGGCTTAGTTGGGAAGTCAGGCAAAGGTCCTGCAAGGCAAGGCAGCGGCTTCCGCGTGCTCAGGACGTTGGTGGGCTTGGCCCAAGGAGACCACCGTCTCTCTGAACAGTCTGGGGGGGAGAGGAGGTGGGGAAAGGTGGCCCACAAGCCCACCCACAGCCACACTTCTGGGAGTCACTCACAGCTTGTCGGCACAGTTCTCGGGCCTCTCCAGGACCCCGTTGTCCATCACGAAATGGAGCACCTGCTCGTTGGACATGCCCTGGTAGGGCTGCTCCGCCAGGGTGGCGATCTCCCACAGCACCACGCCAAAGGACCTGGAAGGGAGCGGGCTGAGAAGGGGCGCCCCACCCTGGGCTGCCACGGCCCCCCTTGCCCAGCTGGTTTCTCTGCTCTGGCTGCAGGTCCTTCCAAGACCTTCCCGCGCAGCCAAGGGTCTGCCTTTTGGGCTGCAGCACTTAGGCCCCCTGGGGAAAAGCTGTGCTGGGTTTCAGCTGCCCTATCTGGCCGCTTCTGCTCACCAGATGTCCGACTGAGTATTGAAGATCCCGTCCTTCAGGGCCTGCGGGGACATCCAACGGACCGGCAGCAGCCCTTTCCCGCCCTTGCGGTAATAGTCCGTCTCGTAGATGTCCCTGGTCATCCCAAAGTCTTTGGGAAGGAAGAGACCATTGAGAGGAAGACCAAGCGCGAGCCGAGCTTGAGGGGCAGAGTGGGAGAGAAGAGGCCGGCACGGATCAAAGCTCCTCCAAGCAATGTCCAAGCCACCCCAGGCTGCCATGGGGAGCCCCTCGCCCTCCCCCGAACCTGCCCCGCCTCAACCCCACCTCCGATCTTCACGGTGAAGTCCTCGGACACCATGCAGTTGCGGGCCGCAAGGTCTCGGTGGACAAACTTCTTGGCGTTGAGGTAGGCCATGCCATCGGCAATCTCTCCGGCCATTTGGATCATGTCCTTCAGCAACGGGGGAGGCAAACCCGGGTTGTTCTGGAAGAAGAGGCACCAAGGGGGTCGGAACAGGGAAGGGAAAAGGTGCAGGGATGGCTGGGCCTTGGGGCGCATCCAAGAGCATAACAAGCTCTAGTTTGTTGCAGTGGGAAAGTCACCGCTGATGGAAGCCAGGCTCCGAAAGGCAGTGTGACCACGAAGATCAGGTTCCCCTCCCTCCCTTGGAGCCGCTTTGAAGTCCTGGCCAACATTGGGGAGTTTTCTGCTTTGCTCCCGAGAGTCTCCACGGGGATTCGGCCGCCTTGCACGCAACCTGAGCCTTCCAGGGTGGGGGGAACCCACCTCGGCTTCCGGGCGGAGGGAGCGCAGGTAGCTCTTCAAATCTCCCCTCGTCATCAGCTCCATGATGACCACAGCCGGCTGGCCTTGGGACACCACCCCGAGGAGGCGAACCTGGAGGCCCCGAAGAGAAAGGAGAGCAGGCTGCTCATCCAGCATTGGAGAGCGGCTCAGGGGCCCTGCCAAGCTGAATGGCAGCTCAGCTGTTTCACCCCGACACTTTTGGGGGTGCCTCCTCGCTCTTCCTGGCAGGAAAGAGACCCCCCCCCTTTGCTCTGTGCCCCTCACCACGTGGTGGCAGCGAAAGGCCTTCATGACGGAGGCCTCGTTCAGGAACTCGATGCGCTCTCGCATGGAGGCCAGCTCGTTGACCGTCTTCAGGGCCACCCGCGTCTCCTCGCCCTCCTGCTCCAGGTCCTTGGCGATCCCCTCGTAGACCATCCCGAAGGATCCCTGGCCCAGCTCTCGCAGGATGGTGATCCGTTCCCGGGGCACCTCCCACTCGTCAGGGACATACACTGAGGACGGGGGAAAGGCAGGAGAAGGCGCTTGTCAAAGACCCCCGCAGTTGTCCTCCAATGGCCCCCAGCCCTCCTGCTAGTTGCCCCCCTCCCTCCCTGCCTGCCTGCCTCTTCCCGGTGGGCATGGAAGCCGCCGGCGCACTCACCGTTGGAGGCACTGAAGTATTCGGGGTTGACTGAGGCATACAGCGTGCCGCTGGGGTACCCTTCGGCCCTCCTGCAAGGCGAGAATCGGGCGGAAGAGATCAGGGCTCGGGGAGGGGGCCACCTGGCTTTTTTTCAGGGGCTTCTGCATCACTTGAGGCTGCCTGGCAGACCTCGCTCAGCAGAGGATCAGCCCAATGGCACGGCTGCCCCCAAACTGCACATTTTTAGGGGTCCAAGCCTTCTTTTGCACTTGGCACCCCCTCACCCCCCCTTTCGAGAAAGCCATGTAGCTCTCGGACCTGGCAGCAAGGAAAACCACCCCTGATTTTAACCCAGCCCAGCCACTGAACGGCGAGCCCCTAAACTCAGGCGAGGGGCTCCCCGAAGCGGGAAAGCAGCGCTACCTCTTCTTATTGTACAGGAAAACGAAGACGGCCAGACAGCTGATGCCGAGCATCAAGACCACCGGGGTGAGCGTCAGGAACACGTAGAAATTTCCAGCTTCCTCTTCCTCTGCTTGGAAAGCGGGGGGAGGGTTGTCAAAGAAGAGAGATGCAATTATCGCACCCCCCACGGACCAGACAAATGGACACAAACCAGGGAGAACCTTTGCTTTTTCCGCGGAGAGAAGGTGGCTGGAGATCCCCCCCTTCCTGGGTGCTTTGCTCTCCACCCTCCCCGCCGTCTAATCGCCTGTTTAGGCAATATTTTCCTCCGTTCCCCTTCACTAGGCCAAATAAACCTTTTGCACGCTTGTTACTTTTCCCTCTGTTTGACAACACACTTCCAGCCGCTCGCCAGACGAGTTTCCAGGCAGAGATGGCAGCTCTTGGGCCAGTCCTGGGTCTCTTGCAAAAGTCGGGGAAGTAAACTTAAAGGGGAAGACTCCCATCCTTCCCTTTTGAGGGGATACTTAAAAGCTGTGGAACAATTATTTGAGCTTAAACCTTTTTTTACTAAGTTCTGTTATGTTTATAAATTGGCTGGCAATTATTTTCTAAAGTAAAAGTACTATAGAATTGAATCCTAAAATGACCTTTCTCTTATTTATATTCCTAATCTCTCTTTCTCCCTCTGTCTGTCTATCTCTCTCCTCTGTCCATCTATTATTTATGTTTTCCCTTGGCATCGCCTGTCTTCTCCTTAACTGCTCCCATTTGTCCTGTTTGCTGAAGCGCCTTGACCCCCCTCTGGCCAGTTTCCAGGTGTCTGGACTTCAATTCCCAGCATTCTCAGCAACGGCCCACCTGGCCGGGGAATTCTGGGAGCTGGAACCCACCTGTTCTCACAAACGAAGAGGCAGATGGAAGCAAACGCAAGGAGGAATAAACATCGCAGCATCTTTTCAACGCAGGGGTTGGTGAAATAAGGCTCCCTAACAACACTCGGGCAGGGCTGCATTCACAAGACCCGCGGCACGAGGGATCCCCTGCCCCTTTATCAGCCCCTCATCTTCCAGGAGGAAAAGCGCCTGGAGAAAAGCCCGTTGGCTCTGCCACCCACCTCCCCCGAGGATGTAGAAGGTCATCAGGCTGGTCCAGGAGCCGTTTCCTGCCAGGGAGGTGGCCCGGACCCTGGCGGAGTAATTGCCGGGCTGGAGGAGGGCGAGGTGGTAGCCCCCGTAGCGGGCGTAGCGATGGCGGGACACACAGAGCACCGAGATGACTTTCTGCAAGGAAGCAGAGGTGAGGGGTGGCCGGGAGAGCCGCTGGTGGGGAGCGAGGCCAAGACGCCGCCAGGGCCTCCGCCCACTCCCGGGACCCCATCCTCACCTCGCTCTCCCGGCTGTACTTGATCTCGTACTTGAGAATGAGGCCGTTGGGGTTCTTCGGCTCCTGCCAGCGGAGGAGGACGCTGTTCTTGCTGGCCGGCTCCCAGGTCAGGTTGCCGGGGATGTTGTCGGCTTGAGCTGGCCAGGAGAAGGGCGAAGGCCGTTGGGCAAAACCAGGAGGACGGAGGGGCGTCCTCGGACCAGCAACTGAGCCCTCCCAGTCAAAGGACGGAAGGGGGCCGACTCAGAGATATAATCTGAACTGACCAGGGGTGGATTCTAATTTCCTGGATTGTCTCAGGAAAACCGGGCAGCTTTTACTCAAGAAATTTACTAATTGGCAGCTTTTATCAAGAAAAGGGTAGCCCGTTTCGGCTCACCTTCCGGCATCGTCCGAGCAAAGACGAAGGCTGCAGCGCTGCACCCCACCGTCTGGGCCGCGTGGTTGCAGGCGTGAATGTCGATCCGGTACTCGGTGAAGTGGCGCAGGTTGGCGATGACCGTCCGGTCCCGAACGACTTTATCCTCAAAGAGGCGGAAGTCCTTCTCTGTCTTAGAGTCCAGCTCAGCCTGATGGTCCGCGGCTGCGTCGCTGGGACTCCCAGGGGCAGGCCAGGAGGTGTTGGCGTAGGCCTGGCTCCCCACCGTCACGGCAAAGGTGTCTCTGCGTCTCTTGGGGGTCCTGTCGCAGCCAGGAAGGAAGGGTGAGGGGACAGCCCTGCTGCTTCACCTCAAAGCAGCCCCCAGGGAGTGTTTCAATAGGAGCCCCCGAGAAGCAATCTCACTTCCCGTGAAGAGGAAGGTGGGCCCCCTCTGTCCGAAGCTCACCGGTAAGAAGAAATCTTGTCGATGGAGGTGACTTTCCAAGGGGGCCTGGAGAAAGAAGGAGACAGAGTGGGCCAGGCAGTTCCCGGACCCCTTCTCAGCCCACCCCCAAGCAGGGCTTCCGCCATCCAGGGTGACCCACCTGGGCAGGATGATGGAATTGTGGAGGAAGTTCTCAAACTTCTTCTGGAAGGACACAGTCTCCACGCTGGGCTGGCTCTGCCCAACGGGGCTGTGGCAAGGGCAGCACTGCTGGTCTTCGGAGTCTTCCCGCTCCTCGCTGGTGTCAAAGCGGGTGTCTGCGCTGCTGGTGGGCAGGCGGAGCCCTGGACAGACAGGAGGAGATAGGCAGGCTGTGAGCAGGAGGCCAGAGGGGCTCCCGGGGGCTGGAGGGATGCCGCCGGTCCTCACCTTTGTGGCAATAGTCATTGGCAAAGAGCTCCGCGTCCTCGGCCAGCTGCTGCCACAGCACCAGGTAGTAGCTGAGGTTGCCGTTGGGCTGGGAGGGCGGCTTCCAGCGGACGATCAGGTGTGAGGAAGAGTTGGACATGGAGATGACGTCCCTGGGCACCGTGGGCACTGCGGTTCAGAGACCAGGAGAAGGTGGCATGGGAGGGAGGGGTCTTGGCCCCTTTGCCCTTCCCAGCCCCCTTGGCATGTACAGAGCGAATGTACTTCCTGGCTGCCAGCGAAGGCGGCCTGTGGGTTGGGTGGGGAATGGAAGGAGAGGATTCTACTGCCCCTTCATGCTGGCCCTGGGGGGGGCAATATTCCTGACCACTCACCTGCGGGCAGGGTGCGAATGTAGACCACCTCGCTCTGGGCCCCAAAGTTGCGCCTCTCCTCAGCTGTGGTGAGGCTGATGGCCCGCACGGCGATGGCATACTGTGTCCACGGCTTCAGGTTCTGCAGAGTGACGCCTGGCTCCTGGTCGTGGCTGAGGGGGAGCTCCACGTCCACCAGGTTCCAGCTGTTGGCCCCGCAGGTGTCCTGCCCGACATACTCGCTCACGTCCTGGACGGGCCTGTGGGAGGCGCCAGGCTCAGGGGTGGCCAGGGAGTCCCGCCCAGGGCACCCTCAATTGGGGTGGGGGTTGGGAGACCCCAGCCCTCTTTCCCCTCCCTTGGGGAGGATTCCATGGGGGGGGAACCCTCCCCAGCACCTACGATTCCTTGTAGTAGACGATGAAGCTGACGAGATCCAGGGACTCGGGAGACTGGTAGCGCTCCCACTTGAGCACAAGGCGGTCCGACTCGGTGGCATTGGACACAAAGCGGAGAGTTTGGGTCTTGCCTGAAAGGGGGAGGAAGGCACTCAAAGGGGGGCCTCGAAAAAAACGTGTGTGCGTGTGCGTGTGTGTGTGTGTGAGAGAGAGAGAGAGAGAGGAGGGGGCTGCAGGGCCAGAGGGAGTTTAGAAAGAGCAAACAAAGGCTTTTATCTACACAGTTAGTGAACGGACCCCGGGAAGAAGCGGCAGGGAAATTTTGCCATCACCCAGAAGAAAATGAGAGAGAAACCATTGCTTGCTGCAAGAAATGAGTAACCAGGATTGTGAGTTGACCGGCTGCAGAAAAGCGGTCTTGATTTGAGGGTGGAGTTGTTCAATCTAAGGCCAGGAGTGCATCCCCCCCCCTCCACTTCTCCTCTCCTCTCCTCACCCTTTTCCCACCAACTCACAGGAGGCTTGATCCCCGTTGGTCCGGGGGTTGATCTCGGCCTTGTTCTGCCTGCCCTTGGTCCCCGTGACCTCCTCCATCCGAAAGATCTCCGAGAGACACAGCTTGGGGTTGAAGGCAAAATACATCTTCCCCACCGGGATGGACAGGTGGTGCTGGCTCCAGTCCCACAGCTGCTGCAAGTTCTGGTTGTCCAGCACGTACAGGGTGTAGTTCCTGAGGGCAGAGCCAAGGGTGGAGGATCAGGCCCTTAGACCTGCCTCTGCCCGCTGCCTGTCCCTCCAGGTCCCCCTGGCCCTCCTAGCTGGCCCTCCATGGAGTACAGAATGCCAGCAAACTGTCCTCACGCCAGGCAAGCGCCAAGCTGCAACGGCTAGTAAGCAGGAGCCCAGCCGCCTCCCCTTCCTCCGCCTAGCAGGTGGCTTTCTGGCTCCTTTGGCTCCCGCTCACCCGTCCACCATGGAGTCGCCCCGGATCAGTTTGAGGTTCCTGAAGAAACTCAGGGAGATGAGAGCGAAGGAGTGCCGGATCTTCAGGAAGCCCGTGATGGTCTCAATCAGGCCGAGGCTGCTTTGCAAAGTGGAGGCCAGGTTTTCTGAAGAGGAGAGAGGCAGCCGTCAGCCGGGCTGGATGGCACCGCTGAGCAGGACGGAGCCACACATGGGTGTGGGTGAGAGGGACGGTGGTGGGGACTGAGGCCGCCCCCATGGGGTGCAGGAAGCAAAGGGGAGCCACTCACCACCCCGGCGGATGTTCACAATCAGGTTCCCTTCGATGAGGGTGCAGCCAGACAGGTCCCGGGCTGCCCGGGTGGAGTCAATGGTTTTGGTGCCCACTTTGCACTCCTTGGGGCACAGCCCCTGGCACTCATGGCAGACGAGGCTGAAAGGAGGAGGGGAGGGAAGGAAGAGGAACACGCTCCGTTATTCTCCCAGGGTACAAGATCGGCCCTCTCTTGGTGTGTCCTCTTTCAGGACGCACCGTGGGGAGCAACAGGCCTCCCCTCCAACCCTAACTGGGTGGGACCCTTTATCCCCAGGATGGGTGGGCTCCTTTATCTCAAAGGCCACAGTGGCCTTGAAAACTCTCGGCTAATCTCCGCTCCTCCGTCGGATCAACTGGGAACTTTTGCGACGTGAGGCGGCCTCTCCAGCGAAGGTGGCCAGGCTTGCTGCGAGCGGAAGTCGAGCCACTTTAAAGATGACGGGGATGAGGGAGAAATTAGCTTAATGGGTTTTTAAAGATTGCAGCCACTCTGCCAGCAGTTATTAAGTGCTCACACTTGCGCTAATGAAGGAAGAGACTTCCTGCTTCAGACGTCCAACTCGGCCCCTACAAACACCAAAGCAGCAGCCACTGGCAGAAGAGCCAAGCCGGGGGCGGGGGGCTGGCCCCAGGACCGCTCCTCACCTGCTCTCGTTCTTCTGGTAGCCCGGGGGACACTCGGCCAGGCACTGCCTCTGGTGGATGACGAACCGGGAGGAGTCCCGGAGGTTTTCGGAGACCTTGCGCAGGCTGCCGCAGTGCTCCGCCGTCACGCAGCGCCACTGCTCGTACTCGTAGGTGAGGTCCGGGCAGGAGCGGAGGCAGCGCCCGTTGAAGTCGAAGTGGCGGCAGGCCACACAGGCCTGGGAGTCCCCGGGGCGGCTGCAGCCCCCCAGGCACTCCGGGTGGCAGCATTCGTCCTTGCTTGTGCAAGCGCCGCCTCCACCTTTGCACGGACACACTGAGGGCGGGAGAGACGGGAGGGAGGGGCTTCAGCGAGGATTTGGCTGGGACTCATGTCCCCCCCCCAGAAGACCCTGGCTGGGGTGGCTGCCCTGCTGATTTCCAGTTGCCTCTGAGAGGTTCTTCGCAGAAATCTCCGGAGAGAGGGGGGAAATACTTCGGACCTCCGTGCCCCTTTGAAGTCTCTGGCTCTGAAAGTCTCCTTCCCAGCCCAAACCCCCAGATTTACACCCCACCTGTAGGACTGGGGGTTGTCCATGACAACAGTCACCATTTTCAGCCCCATCCAAACCTTGGAATCAGCTTCTGTTGTTGGCCTCTTGCCTGGCCGAGCAAAGACTTGTGTCAAAAAGTATATCCTTTTCTGTTTACAAAACACTGGGGGGAGTTATGTGGTGTACCCGAGCTCTGCGCTTCCCGGCCCGTCTCCCTCATTGATTCGGTAATTTTCAGGTTTTAAGACTGACTGTTTAGGCAACAAGAAGGCAGCCGATGTTCCCTGGTTGCCAAACAACTAACCTCATTCCTACATCGCTCAGGTTTGGAGGCCAAGAATCCAGAGAGTCATTAGCAAATCTGGAGGGTTTGGGGTCCCAGTGGGAAGAAGGAGGAATCGGGGCCTTGAGATGCTGGGGCCTTCTTATGTGGCCATGAATCCAATGGATCTATAATGGAGATCGACTGAACACCAAACCAGGACAGCTGGAATGTCCACCCAGCGGGGTGGATGCGACCAGCGAGATCACTGTCGGCTGCTTGTGCCAAAACTTACCTGCATTTTGCCTGGTTCCTTAAGGGGGGGGGAGCTGGCAATTCTGCCCCCTCAGCTGCGAGGAATTTGCCAGGCTTCCAAAGAGAAACTCATGGCCTCCTGCCCCCCGCCCCCCGCCACATAGATGCACCCAGGCGGGCAAGCGGCCAACTGGCCCCCACCTTGCAGGAGACGCGGCGGTCTGTTTGCATTAGCAGCCCTGCTGTTTACAGCAAACGGGCTCCGGGGAGACTCGCAGCCCTTTACGAGGGTTTCACAAGACACACACACACACACACACACAGATGGAAATGGGGGGAGCAGCGAGCAGGAGGAGGTGAATCCGAGAGGCGCAGCAGCTTTCGACGAGTAGGATCAGGCTGCGCGCCTCACCCTTCTCTTTTGCACAGCGGCTCGCACCTGGCGGGCCTGGGAATAGGGAGTGTGCCCCCCACACACTTTCCAGCTGCTGAGAAATTGAAGCAACTGAGTAGACCCCAGCACCCCCTTCGCACACCCACTGTGCACGTGTATAAGCATGTGGCACCTTCCCACGACCCATGGCTGCCCTGCTCCTTCCACCCAGCAGTCCCTGGGCGGACGCACCTTTCTGGCAGTTGCTGGACGTCCAGCAGCGGTACTCCAAGGGTCCGGCCAGGCCAGCGGGAGTCTGCACGCAGGGCTCCTCCCCGCCCAGGATGCCCGGGCAGACGTCAGCACACTCCTCGGCCGGCTTGTTGTGCAGGATGATGTTGTACTCGAGCGCGAGCGGTGGCTGCAGCAGTGTCCAGTCGATGGTGGAGATGTGGCAGAGCTCCTGGTTGTGTTCGATCCTGACCGAGCCATTGAGGATGTTGGTCAGGCTACGCAGGCCGATGTCACGCAGGTGAGGCATCTCGAAGATGACCAGGGCGTAGCTGAAGAAGAGGCTGGCCCCACGGATGACAGCCAGGCTGGGGAAGAGGTCGCGCAGGCTCTCCAGCCCGTACACTCGGAAGAGCAGCAGGTACTCGGTGATGAGGACCAGGCGTGGGAAGGCCAGCGAGTGGAAGTCCTCCCCACCGGCTGTGAACATCAGCAGGATCTGCAGGCTACCCTCGATCACCGAGCAGTTCTCCAGGCGGCGCAGCTGCGCGGGATCCACACGGATGTCCATGCTCCCACAGACTGCGGGGCCAAGCAGAAAGTTAGGGGACCCGTCGTCCCGCAAAGCCTTTCCTATCTGCTCCCTGCACCCTCTTGAAGTTAATGCCAATGCTTGTGAAAGATTGCGGTGCTGCTACCGTCAGTTGCCATCTGTGCCCAGCCTTCCTTGGGCAAAAATGTAGGCCCCAGGTTGGGTCAGGGATGGCCCTGCATGGCTGAAGATGAAGCGCAATGAAAGGGCCCCAAAAAAGCTCCCAAAGGAACCGGCCCCACTCTGACTTCCTCGGGTAAGGAAGCGAGCACCTTTGGGCATGTGCAGAGTGCTCCATCCCTCCAGGGAGTGTGGCTGGTGTGTCCCTTGAAGCCAAGGCGGGGGGAGGTATCTTGCCCACCCTGGTCGGTGCCAACTGCCTCACTGCTCGCGAGGGGCCTCTTGTCCTTGACCTCTCCCCAACAACCTCTGGCAGAGCGGCTGGTTGCCATCTGGCTGCTATCTGGCTCCTGCCTTGGAGCTGAGCCCACCCCCCAATCTGGTATTTGCACAGGAGCACCCCCTGCCCGTGCCTGCTGCTGCTGTGCCAATATAGCATCCTCCAAGCCTGGCACCGTCTGGAGATACAGCTGGCGCAGCAGCTCCTTTCTGGCAGCTGGATTCCAGCAGTGGGGGTGCCCTTCTGGAATGGCAACTTAGAGGGCCCACTGTATTAACAGCCCCCCGTCCCTGCTCCAGATCGCTTCCTCATCCATTTCTGCTTTTATCAAGCAGCCGTCACAATCGCTGGCCGCGTCCAGGCCCAGGGGTCTCGGGGCACAAGAGAGGGATACCAGCTCAACTGGACAATAGGTGGCGCCCAACCAACATCCCCCTCCACCACCACCCACCGCTTCTGCCTGCGGGCTCCTTGCCCCCCCTCCCTGGGAAGCACCTTCTGCAGAGACAGAAGGGCTGGGCTCAGGTGCTGTTTAAACAGGTGCTGTTCTCTGTTCCCAGGTTTGTGTTTGCTGAGGCTC
>JANHGC010004358.1:75845-86224 GCA_027560395.1 Boaedon fuliginosus | reverse complement strand
GAATCTTATGTAGCTTCAAAGCTTTCCCCACTGCGAAAGTCTCAGGCTTTTGATTCTCATTCCAGAGTCATGTGCCAGCCAGCCAAGGCCAGGATCTTGCAGACTCATGACTGTAGTGGGGGCCATGAAGTCAGGTTGCCACATTTTGATAAAAACTAACAGATGTCATTGTTTGTGGAGCTTCTGCACGGAACCTACCATTAGGTATTGTGGAAACTGACTGCCCTTGAGATATCTCGGCTGTCATTATTAAGGATCTCCCTGTAAAAGTTTTGAGTGTTATCTTGCTTTGTGTGTATGTTTTTTATGTTACCCTTTTAAATTGGTTTGCTTGAGCTAATAATAAAGCTTAGAATCCCTTTATTTACTGGAGTGTTCACAAGTCGTGGTGGCACAGTGGCTAGAATGCAGTACTGCAGGTTACTTCTGCTGACTGCCGGTTGCCGGAAGTTTGGCAGTTCGAATCTCACTGCCTCAAGGTTGACTCAGCCTTCCATCCTACTCAGGTGAGTAAAACAAGGATCCATATTGGGGGCAATATGCTGACCCTGTAAACTGCTTATAGAGGGCTGTAAAGCACTGTGAAGCGGTATATGTCTAAATGTTATTGCTATTGTCTCTGGATCCAAAAGACCCAATTGCTGGGGCACCTGAACACTCCCCTGACACTTAACGCAAAACACTAAGCTTTAGTTTAACTTTTAGTCTCCCTCGCCCTTCCCACTATAAAGACAAGGCTACTCCCAGTTATAAGCCTGTCACACAACTATCTCTGCTATGTGTTATGTTATGTTGACTAGATGTTCTATTAAAAAAAGGGCTGGATCCTTTTTTCACGCTCACTTCATGAAAAAGGAAGAAGGAGCGGGCTGTTCTTTTTTTAAAAAAATCAACCATTTAAAAGTATGTTGATATATAGCATAAAGAAATGACCAGCAAAATGACAGTCCTATTAATTTATTGCAATGAGGAGGACAAACAGTTCTATGGCATTTTAAGGAAAACCAAATATATAAATATATATATATCATGGAATAAGCCTAGGATGACAACGTGCTTGCCAAAAAGTACTTAGGTGTCTGCCCAACTCCCTACTCTATTTAATTATATTTGTTTAGGTTCTTTCAATTAAAAAATAAAAAATGGGAAGCTAACATGCTGAAACAAAAAAAAAAAATAACCTCAAGCACATCAAAGTCTTTGGGCCCGACTCCCGTACCTGAGGAATTGTTAGGGGGGAGGGGGGAAGGTAAGATGACTTCAGCTCAGCACTTTTGCTAGGCTTCAAGGTCACACACTCTCCAAGCATCCATTTCAAGACAGTGCCAACTGTCAAAATGTCAGACTTGCTCACTGGCCCAAAGGTATTGAGGACACCTGGCTTAAACTTCTATAGATCACATTTCACTTTGTGAGAGTATCTGAAGCTGAAGAATTCCACTCTGAATCTCCAGTAAATCATTATTTGAGCTTGTTGTGCCTTGTTTAAAAAAACTGCTATCATTAGGAGTGGATGGGGAAGAAGGCCTTGAGTGATCAGCAATTGCCTTGCAAAGGCCAGGGTCAATTATGGTAAGAGGGAAGGAGAGAGCACTACTATAATGTCTACTTTGGCAAAGGGTCTCAAAATAAAAAAGGCAAAGTCAACAGAATTCTGCAATCAAAAGCCTCCCACAACGTAAGCTTGAGTACAGTTTAACAACCATTCAGCGTTATGATGGTTAAGAACCATTGGAAGTTATGATGGTGCTGAAAGAATGGTGCAGGTGGCCCTTGACTCACGGCCACAGTTGAGCCCAAAATTTATGTTGTTAAGTGAAACATTTGTGAAGTGAGTTTTGCCCCATTTTACAACATTTCTTACCACGGTTGTTAAGTGAATCATGGCAGTTGATAAGTTAGTAGCACGTAGTTAAGTGAACCTGGCTTCCCCATTGTCAGAAGGTTGCGAAAAGTGATCACATCACCTTGGGACACAGTAATGGTCATGAAAATGAACCCGTTGCCAAGCATCTGAATTTTGATCACAGAGATGCTAGAAAAGTTCGTAACTGTGAAAAAACGATCGTACATCACATTTTTCAGTGCCATTGTAACTTTGAACGGTCACTAAATGAACTGTTGTTAAGTCAAGAAATACCTCTACTTATGCCCAGCTCCTGAAGTTATGGCCACTGCAGGCATCCCCAGTCATGTGTTCAAAATTTGGGCACTTGGAAGCCTGTTCAAAATTAAAACCATGAGAGCGCTTCAACTTCTCCCACTGTCCTATGTCCCCACCACTCGTCCACCTATGCTCTTTGGCCTCCTGCCCTCCATGCCCCCCACCAATGTTTGCTATATTTTTATTCCTCTGCTGATGAGGCAAGGCAGCTCCTGGCTATGCAGGGCTTTCTTCCCAGCAATTTTCTCATTATATCTGAGGAATATTTGCAAAGGGCCAGATCGAGCACAGCAGAAGGCCTTCACAAAAAGATGGCAAAAGTCAGCTGGGATGTGGAGCCCACGGGGTATGAGCCCTGGAGCGCAGGGTCGGCTGTAACTTTGTGCCACTAGACAGGACTAGCATGGCTGCAGTTGCACAAGGTGCTGTTGTGGTAGCTATGGCTTTCTGCTGCACACAGTTCAAGGGCTTCTTGTAGCCCCAGAAGCATGACGCACCAAGGAACCCTTGAGCTACAGCAAGGCAAGCAGCCCTACAGCTGCATGGTTCTGGGGCTGCTTGGTGCCCACAAAGCAGGGTGCAGGGCAGTCAAAAGGGCAGTGAATGCAGGGAATAGGCGGTTGGCGAGTTGAAGGGGAGGCAGTGTTTTACTTTACAAGAACTGAGGATCAGGTCTAGGAAGGGAATGGCTTGGATCAGACTTAACGACCAATGGAACTGTTAATGATGGCAACAGGGATTGCCACTGCTAAGCAATGAAGTCACATGATGTCGACTTGCATAACCACATAGCTTAGTGACGAATGTTCTGATCCCAGCTGATGTCATAATTTGAGGACTACTTATATTTGACTCTAAATTTATTAGCATTTTTTTAAAACTAGTTTTCTATTCCTCAACTTCTGTGGGCTGTTTCCGTTCTTGCTTGTATTCATCTAGTGAACTAACATTTATTCTGGTAAAAACACTAATGCAATACCAATTCAAGATGCCCCTTCCACATGAATGCAAGAGTTACAGCTGCCGTGAAAAACTGCCAGAACAAAAAAGGTGTACAGATTGTGTAAACTGCATCAATGCGATTTTAAATCGCCATGGCAACACTGACATCATCCAATCTCAATGGTAGAATATGTATTCCAAGAATGTTAAGATTCCAAATTTGTTACAGAAAATAGAACATGTGTGAACGGAAAAGATTTTAGACAAATGCAAAAAAGAATAGTTTAAATGCACTTAACATTATTTCTTTCACATTAATAGAAGAGAATCTGTATCTTAATTAAATATAGCTTTGATAGATTTCATTACTCAAATGTCTTTATTAGTTTAAATCCTATTGTATCTGTATGAACCTGAATCTGAATGTAGAATATCCACTAACAATTTGTTCCTTTGAAACCAAGTCAATGAATTATTAGATTATTTTGCATGATGAACTGCTGGATCCAAATTACCAACAGAAGAAAGAAAACAGATATTTCCAAACTACTTATAAAGGCCTCAGGTGATACTATTTTGTAAAGAATAAAATCTGCAGGAGTTCTTTTAAAGAAACAAAACTATTTCAATTTAATTTCACTTCTCTCACACAATAGAAGCAGAATAAATTTTCTGCATGGGACATCAGTATTATTAAATGAACCTCAATATTAATAAATGAATTTGTCACACAAATATATAAAATCAGTACCTCTGCAGAAATGAAACGAAACCAATAATCAAAAGCTAGATTATGTAGTTAAAGTTTATTGATTTCTATCAGACATCTTTGTTCCTGCTTCGATGTTGAATTACTGCTAAGAAATAGATTTTTAAAAATGAATTATTTTGGAGGGTTTGCTATAGATGTCTTAGAAAAGACTATTTTTAGAGGGCTAATAGTTCAGTTGACAGAATTGAAATATATCATTCCCATACAAAATGTAGTTAAGAGTGCTACTGGAAAATATTTCCAAAAGAAAACCTATAGCCAGTGGTGATTTAATGTTTAAAAAGGAAGAATAACTAAAATCACATAACGTGCGATGGCCAGTATGCATGTTCACAAAAATTAAAACCTGAAGGAAGCCAGAAATGGGTAAAATTCTTCTATTACACAAAAATAGCAAATTGGATGATGGGAATAATCGTATTTTACTTTTATTCTTTTTAAATAAGCTGTTAAATAATTACAGGTAAGCCTTCTCGAAGGACAATTGTCCATCGTTCCTAATAGATATGGCCATGGCTCCTACAAACAGGTTTTCAAATAGTTCTACGGTATGGCAGTTTCCGGAAAGACAAGTAAAATTTCCCTGAGGGCAGAAAAACTAAAATAATTAGTAACTGATAAGTTTGGGGAGATTTAGCATTTTAAAGATTTGTGATGATTCCCAACATAAAAATGGCCTTGGCTAATGACGCAATCCTGGTATATAAACAAACAAGCTTGTTTGCTGTTCTCACTTCAATTGTTAATTTAGAACTAATTATTTTAACATTATTTTCCCTATGTGCCCTTGATATCTTTAATCTAACATCCTTTTCTGTGTTTGAAGAATCACTTTTCTCAGTATCTAGGCCAGCGGTGGCAAACCTTTATTTATTTATTTATTTATTTATTTATTTATTTTATTTATTTAGGTTTATTTAGATTTATACCCTGCCTCATTTCCCCTGGTCCGCGTGCCAGAAGTGTGGGTGCATGCATGTGCGTGCGCATGCAGCCACATGCCCTGCACCCCCCATGCCTGTGCACATGCGCGCGTAGCCCTCCCACCACCCTGTGTGGTCTCCTGCCCTTCTTCCGAAGCACAGCTGATCATAGGATCAGCTGTGTTTCGGCTTTGGAAATGTGCACGCATGTGCATGAGGTGGGCTGATGTCGCGCACGCCTGTGCGGGGATGGGGAGGGTGGGGGTCATGTACGCTTGCGCGCATAACCCCCCCCCACGCCCCCACGTGCATCTCCAGAGCCGGAATACGGAGCAGCTGGGCTTGAAAAAAGGGTATGAGAGGCTGCCAGGGACTTCAGGCGGGTGGACGGGCCCACTTAAATGGCGGTGCACATTCCCGGAAGGAAGGCTCTGCGTGTCACTTCCGGCACGCGTGCCATAGGTTTGCCATCACTGATCTAGGCAAAATATCATTTTCCGACTTTTAACCATTTTAAGGTATCTTTTATATCAACAAATGTATTTTTTATTTCTTCCTCAAATGAAGGTATCAAGCAGTAAGTCACCCTTATCTTTAGACGTCATCAATAAAAATGAGGAAAAAATGAGAAGCAAAAAACGCTCTCTCTCGCTCTCTCTCGCTCTCTTCTCTCTCTCTCTCTCTCCATGTGTATGTGTATGCTAAAATATTGGGGCTACTCTATGAAACTGGCTTCATTTTTTAATACAAAAAGCCTACTCTCAGACTTTGGGTTAATCATCTCTCTCTAAGCTGTTGTAAGGCTTAAGAAGGCTTAATGGTTTTTACAGAGTTCAAAATTTTTAACCTTCTTTCAAGAAGGTTATTCAAATTCAAGAAGGTTTTCTTTTTAACCTTCTTTCAAGTATTCACCTAAATGTAAAATTATATCAATTCCTGAATTGTAAAAAGAAAATGGACTAGTGGAAAAAATTACTTCTCAGACCAATCTCTTTCATAAAATCAAAATGGTTCTTTCAAAGTGAGATGGAAAACCTGTAGCCCACATCTGGCCAAATTACCTTCAATGGGCCCCATCACCCCTGGATCTCAGACCACTGATTTACAACTGCAAAACCTTGAAAAAACAGGAATCTAATTTCCATTTGCTTTGCTTTTGGCAGAACAGCAAATGAAACCGCACAAGACTTTGGGGTGGGGTGGAAATCACACTGTGACAGGTAACAAGAGGCCACGCCTCTCTGTGAATCTGTCAGAGATTCAAAGGCAGCCCAGATATCCAAACACACATTGTATTCTAGCAAGCAGATAGCAGAATTAGAGAATAGTAGTTTGGTTCAGTTTTTCATAAAGAAATCATCTCATGGGAAGGAGAAGGCATTAGAAAAGGATGATGGAATCTGAAAAACCAGGGGAGATATTGGGAAGAGGAAGAGCAGCGGTGGTGAACCTTTTTTTGCCCCGTGTGCCAGAACTCTGGGTGCACCCGTGCGCATGCACGTGCAGCCACATGCCCCTGCCCCATGTGTGTGCACACGCGTGTGCGCAGCCCTCCCACCACCCCACACATTCCCTAACCCTAACCCTAACCATAACCCTAACCCTTGTTCTGAAGCACAGCTGATCATTGGATCAGCTGTATTTCGGCTTTGAAGACGTGCGCGGGTGGGGGTAGTGTCGCGTGCGCCTGTGCGAGTGACAGGGAGGGTGGGGAGTCATGCACACTTGCATGCATGACCCCAACCCCCCACGCGCATGCACGCGCATCTCCAGAGCCGGAACACAGAGCAGCTGTGCTTCCAGAAAAGGTATGAGAGACCGCCAGGGACTTCGGGCGGGTGGGCAGGCCCACTTTAACGATGGTGCGGGTGCCGGGAAGGAACCACTTCTGGCACGCATGCCATAGGTTCACCACCACGGCCTTAGAGGGAAGAAGTGGGCTGGTAGCCTAAGATGGATAGAACATATAAATTAAACCAACATTATAGAGCGCACACATAAGCTATTAGAAAACATTTAAGATGCATCTTTATCACACAAAAAAGTTCCCCCTCTTCAACATAAGATGTGGCTTCTGTCCTTTTCTGTTGATTACCATTATAAACAAGCAAGAGAAGCTATGAGAGCCCAAGTTGACATATCTAGTTGTAACTTACACTTGAGAAACTAGGTTGGAGTAACCAAAAGGAAACACCTAATTGGAACACTTATATTGATTTTTCATCAAATCATTAGAACTCATAAAAAAACCATGACAGCTGTTTCAACAATAACAAAGCTCAAAGCAGGAAATGAAGAAGAAAGTACAAGGCAAAGATAGATAAAGACAAAACAAGTGTTGAGACACATCTCCTTTGTATTTATGTTGGAATGTTGTTGCACACAAATACCTAAGGGGTGGAGCTTGTATTATGATATCACAATGCGTATGTCATGATTTCGACAAAGCATACAACTGCTGAGATGATTTGTAATCTGTAAATTAATATTAACAAACTTAATTTTATAGCAACAGGCTTTGTTACTTTAAAAGTGTGTTGGGTCTGGCACTTAACAGACTGAAAACCTTTTTCTTTTTTGCCTCAGCCTGGCATTGAAATTTTAGGATCCTATTATAAATCTACTGAAAACCAAAATTCATGGGCATAAGGAAAATAAATGACACAGAAGAAAACAAGCAATTGATATTCTTGTTCTTAAAAATGAAATTTCCTTACATAATCTGTTAAATGAAAGCCCTGTTATCTAAAATATTACACTACTAAGCTAATTTCCTCAAAATTAAATTCTAACATGTCTAAAGACATCTTAGAATACATGAAATAAGAATACTTAAAAAATTAAAATATCGAAAATGTACTTTTAATTTTTAGTAAGAATTCAGACTGCCAAGTCTTACCTTTGATGCCATCCTCATGAAAAGCTTGTTTTGATCCTCTGATGTACTCATCTTTTCATTCCTGATCAAATCCTTCAGGTCTAAATTATCATCATCTTGAAAATATCGGATTCTTTCCTTATTCACATGAGTAGGTATCTAATAATAATATATAAAAAAAATTAAGAATGTTGATATGATTGTCAACTTATTTTAAAACAGACCCATGAAAAATGTTATGAATCGTGCTATCACAAACCAACACCTGAAATTAGGGGTAATCATTGATTTATGATCATTTAATGATGGTCAGAACTTATGACGGTGCTGAAAAAACACTTACAACCCATCCTCGAAGTTGTGGCTATTGCAATACCCTCAGTCACATTATAATGATTTAGGCACTTGGCAACTGGGTCACTTTTAGGAAGGTTGCAGCATCCTGTGAGAACATGGTTGTAATGTGCAACCTTTCCAGCCATTTTCCAACAAACAAAGTCAATGGGGGAAGCCAGCAGGAAATGTCTCACTTAACAATCATGGTTATTTACTTAACAACCTGGGGGGGGGGGAGAGTCATAAAATTGGCTGTAGTCACATGATGCTTCACCTAACTATCATGCTGTTTAATGATGAATTTTTTGGTCCAGCTACGATCATAAGGACTTCTCGTTCAGAAAATCAATTTCAACAAAATATAAATTGATAGAACGCACAGAGTATAAAATATAACTTTCTATTTGGTATAATCAACAAAATGGGCATCTGGAAAAAGCTGTTCAAAATTTATTTTTTTATTTTTATTTATTTATTACATTTTGATGCCGCCCAACTCCAAAAGGACTCTGGGCAGTTTACAACACTGATAGCAATAGCACTCAGATTATATATACTGCTTATCAGAGCTTTACAACACTCCTCAAGCAGTTACAGAGTCAGCATATTGCCTCCAACAATCTGGGTCCTCATTTCACCAACCTTACAAAGGATGGAAGGCTGAGTCAACCTTGAGCCTGGGGATTTGATCTGACCACCTGCTGAACAAGTCAGCAGAGACTGCAGGGCTGCATTGAACCCCTGCGCCACCGAGGCTCTTATTATACTTTGGAAAACAATAAAAATGATTGAAACAAGAAATATTTTTTCTTTAAAAAACAAAAACAAACTTCCACCAGCTAAACTACATTCTTGCAAGATCTTGCCCACGTCCAAGTTCATTTCTGGCCATCGTAGCTTTCTTCTCCACCACTTTTCCAGTCTCTTAAATCTAGTTGGCAGCCTGAAGATTTCCTAGTGGTGCCCCATCCATCCAAATTTTAACCAGGTCCAATCCTTCCTTTAGAGTAGACTGAGCCCCAGCCTACTCACCGTCACCCAGGAGTTCCTATTAATTCCCGAGACCAAGACACCCTCATTATTCCAATATTTGAGTTATTCCAGTATTTGAGGGGCTGGCACAAAGAGGAGGGGGGGTGTCTCCATTTATTTACCAAAGCCCCTGAAAGGGCAGGACAAGAAACCTGGAATTAAGGAGAAACTTTCCTGAAGACAGGGATGACAATTAGCCAGTGGAACTGCTTGCCACCAGACGCTGTGGGTGCTTCATCGCTGGAGGTTTTCAAGAAGACCCCTTGTCTGAAATGGTAGAGGGTCTCCTGCCTGAGCAGGGGGGTTGGACTAGAAGACCTCCAAGGTCCCTTCCAGCTCTCTCCTGGTTGATTGATTGATTATGACCCTGATGTTGCAATCACAGGCCAATTAGATTGATTGATTATGACCCTGATGTGCAATCACAGGCCAATTAGGGAAGGCTGTGCTGGAAGGAAATTCAAGAAGGGGGCCATTTTTTCCTCCTCCTTCCTTCCTTCCTTGCTCCCTCCTTCCTTCCTTCCCTCCCGGCTTTCTGCATTGCCCTGTGGGACAAAATGAAGGCTGAAGCCGGACGACCTTCACGTCGAATAGTTCGCTGGTTCTCCAAAGGCGGTTAGTACAATGTTTGCTTGATTTAAACCTCAAACAAGCCTGCTTCTGGAAGCCCAGGAGCCACCCCCTTCAAGGTGCTGGCAGCAGCCTGCAAAATATATAAAAATTAAAATGCAACTTCTCCCTCCCTCCCTCAAAAAAGCTGACTTTAAGGCAGGGTGGAGAAGCTGCAGCTTAGAACAAACTGGAATTTGCCTTCCAATTATCTGTGCAAAGTGGGAGAAAATAATATGGAAGATTTGCTTTGATATTTTTTTATTATTATTATTATTATTTTGCTTGAGCTGCTGTTTTTCCCCAGGGTTTCAAGGCCTGCAGGATTTCAGATTTCCATTTTTTGCAGTCTGGGGAAAGCAGGAGAAATGCCTGTAGCATCGGCCGTTGCAAGGTTGCAAGGCCTGTCAATTTGATGCTGCATAGATATAACCGAGTTAGTGATTTGCACACGTGTTCCGAGTGTGCAACACCCTTACCTCCTTGCTCAGATGGAATGGGTAATGGCGGACTCCATGTGGCTTCGGTTTGAGCTTCGGGGCTCTTGCATTTGATGTTTACGGAGGTCTCCATAAATAAATAGCTTTAATATATATATTTTAAAGCTATTTATTTGCAAATGCTTTTCCAAAACTTTCCTTTCCTTTCTTCTCTCTCTCTCTCTCTCTCTCTCTCTCTCTCTCTCTCTCTCTCTCTCTCTCTCTCTCTCTCTCTCTCTCTCTC
>JANHGC010004358.1:50757-64903 GCA_027560395.1 Boaedon fuliginosus | reverse complement strand
CATGTATTTAATACTCCCTTCAGGATGATTTGACTTCACATGCTTGATTGGTCTTCTGTTCTCTTCTTTTTTGTAGTAGTATCATGTGCTAACCTCTGACCTCTTCGGTCTTCCTTTGCTATATTCCAGAAGAAAATAAAACTTGCATAGCTGAAAAGACTAAGAAAAACAAAGAACTTTTCCCCAGTGTCCACTATTTTATGCTTGTCATAAATACTTATCTTAGGTATTTCATTCATTGATGGAATTTTGATTTGGATTTCTTAAGGGTGCCCAACTCCAAGAAGACTCTGGGTGTCATAAAATAAATCCAATACATACAGGGATGTGTTCCTACCAGTTCGCTGGTTACCCGCTTTGTGGGCGCGCTTCCCGATTGCCTGTTAAACATGTGCCGCGCAGCTGTTAGATCAGAGTGCTTGCAGAACATCACGAAGATTTTGAAGTCAACCGCGTGCAGCGCGCATTTGACAGGTGATCGGGAAGCACGCCCACAAAGCAGATAACCAGCAAACCGGTAGGAACCCATCCCTGAATACATAGGTTTAAAACACAGCTGTAATCCACATAACTACCCTGATCAAAACAACCCTTCCCACCATGAACTCAAATAGGGCCTCCACAAGCACCTTAAGCCTGGGCCTGGGAACAGAGCTATGTCTTAAGGAGACTTTTGGAAATCAAGGAGATAGGAAATAAGATGAGATGATTATGTTTCACAGGGCAAGAGCTGCAACAGGAAAGGTACAGCTCCACAGATTTATCAGATTACAACATTTAATTGATGCATTCACTCTGTCCAAATATAGCAAGAAGACAGACGCAGTTGGAAATATCTTTACCCATCAGATAACCAGATCCTATGTCTTAAAAGGCAAAAAATAAGTAATAACAAACACTTGATTTGTATCCAGAAGTAACTATGCAGCAGTGATGACATATGGGCTTTTTTAATTTGAGCTTTTCAAAGTCTTCCTACCCCACCCCATAATATTAAAATACTAAATTTTATATATCTGGTGATCAAATATCTATATTAAAAATTGTCTATCCAAATATGTTTTCTTAAGATTTTGATTTATGGGGAAATGATTTCTATATATATATAATAGAAATCCAATTTTCCATTATAATAGAAAACTGTCATCATAATAGTTTGATATAATTTATAATGGGGAAAACTCAACATCTCTTTATGGGGGTGGGAGAGTTTGATAATAGGGAAATTGTCCCAAGTCCCACATATAAAAGGGGAAACAATTTGCCCTGTAATTGTCTCACTTTTTCAATTAATTTGAAGAAGAGCTATTGCTTAAATAAGCAAATTCTTCCTATGTTTTTTTTCCTAAGTGGCAAGTCACTTGATTATTAAGTACAGGACACAAACTAATAAGTTCCCCTTTCTGACCTTAATAAGCATTTCCTTGCATGTTCTGCACAGCTCACAACTTGTCACCAAATGGTTTAATGAGGCAAACTGCCTATGTTACTACTATGCATTTTTCTATATCTCTTCCATATTATTTTCCTGTATGTTTTTAATCTCTTTAATGATAAAGTCTAAATACATAGGACATCATGGATTTGAAGTGGAGCAGCAGTGGTGCCTTCTCTGTCATTGCACAACCATTTCCAACCCACAGCTTCTCCATCTCAGCTCCATGCCAACAAGCAGAGACAGGTTTTAAGGGTCTACTTGAAGGCCTGAAGGGTGGAGGAGGAAGGGCAGGACCCATAGTAGAAAAGGCTCTTGGTTTTCTTGGCTGTACACAGTAATCTCAGGAGTCCTCTCCAATGCCATAATTCAATGGCTCTTCCTATCCTATATATGTACACTGGATAGACAGAAATCCTAGTCAACCCTGTGACACATTAGATCATCTCATGAGAGAAAGGTCTGATTTTTTAAAGACCAATGCTGGGTAATCCTGTGATCATGTAAAACACATATATCTCATAAATAAAAAAAATGTTTGTAGTGACAAATGAACCTCAGTAAAAACCTTTTTTTTTTACCTAAACAGATAAACAGAAATATCACAAGCTGTCAAAAAGGCTGTGAACTTCAACTACTAGCTAGCTGTTCCCATTGATTTTGCATGTGGGAACCTGGCAGAGAGTGTTGGAAATAATGATCGTGGGATTGTAGGGATCCTGCAACAGCCACAATTTTGTGAATAAAAGAGGTCTGAGCATTGTAGAAATGGGCCCTATATTTTTAATGTATTTTTAAGTTAATGGATTTTAGATACATTGATTCACCATTTGGGCCAACTTGAAGATATAAACAGATAAACAATAATGACAGTTTTTGTACTAATTTGGATAAAATGGACTTGAAAATAATAAAAGATGGCAACTAAAGTAAAATAAAAATATAGTGAAATTGCAATGTTCCTGGTAAGGTCCTGATGATTTTTTTTTCAGATATTAAATGAAATTTGGTGATATTGTAACAAAGTACATCATTCTGATCGACTGAGAGATAACTAATATTAAAAAGGAAAAGTATTTTTTTAATAAACGTAATCAGGGACTTTATTAGACTTTAAATGCTTTACCAGCAAACCTATTTCTATACAGGTTACTGGTAGCCACTAGGGTGGGGCAGGTCTGTATCCAGATTCAATATAGAAATGGCTACTTCTTCCTTGTGTACAAAAGCTGATAGTATTTCTCCCCATGGCAGCAGTCAAATTGAAGTGACCTTTGAAATGAGAGCAATGCAACAGGATGCCAGGAAATTGTTGAGTTTTTAGACTGAGCAGCAATAATTAGTTGTTGCCTGACCATCCTTGCAGCTTTTTATTTTTGAGCAGTTGTTTATATTGATTTTTTCCTCTGGAGGAAAAGATGATGGGTGGTCTCTGAATTCTTGATATGCATTTATAAGAGCTGTTTCAACATTTATACAGTCTGTATCAAACGACTTTGAACAGTAGACAGACCTTGATCTTTCAGTAGCTTCCTTGCAATTAAGGCAGACTATGAGCTTGCACTATTTTGTTATAATAGTCGAAGATACTGTTAGAAACTTCAACAAGCTAACAGAGTAGAAGGTAAATAAAGAAGTGGTTCTATGTTAACTGCAGCAATAAACTGTTCATGTAGTTTGTGAGACCATCTTGCACAGTGGTGGGATTCATTTTTTTTACTACCAGTTCTATGGGTGTGGCTTGGTGGGCGTGGCTTGGTGGGCATGGCTATGTGGTCATGTGACTGGGAGGGCCACCGCACCCCCCCCACACACACACACCATTTTTTGCCTGAACCCTCCTGGCAGCCAAATAGGGGCATGAGGGGCAGTGCTGCACCCACATGCCCTATTTTTGACCTAGAAAACCTCATTGAAGCATTCTGGCAGCCAAAGAGGGGCATGTGGAGACTCCTGGAAGGGACAGGGTGGGGCAGGACCAATCAGTGGTGGCATTTGCCAGTTCTCTGAACCAATCAAAATTATTGCTACCAGTTGTCCTGAACCTGTCAGAACTGGCGGAATACAACCTCTGATCTTGCACGAGAATATTGAATTTCCAACACTGATTTTGAGAAGTCCCCCACCCCCTTCAGGAAAAAAAACACTTCTTGGACAATTCAAATGCAATTTACCTGAAAATGGTTGCTCAGAGAGAAATAAGTCATTTTAAATTTGACTGAGTTAGCCAACTGAAATACAATGCTACTTAGTCCCATCTGGAAAATCTTAACATAGACTAAAACTCACTCACTCATTAACTAACTAAAACTATATTCATTTGAATAGTGGTCTGCTGTAATAACATTGAGCAAATATAAATTTAAAACAAACAATGTTTCCACTAAACACCCGACCAGCATAATTCCCTTCACTGTTCTTAATGTGTCAGGATGGTAATGATGTTACTTCATTGTCAAAAGGAATAGAACTTGATATCTAGAGAAATATTCCACCCCATTCTAGCACTGAAGTCTCCAATAACTACCAATAATAATAATAATAATAATAATAATTTATTAGATTTGTATCCTGCCTCTCTTCACCCGAAAGGGGAACTCGAGGCGGCCGAACAACACCTTAAAAACAATTCCTATACAATAAAATCAAAAACTTATTCACTCACTCAATCAAAACACTAGAGGGAATGGGGGACAGATGATCAGGTCCATGCTTGACGGCAAAGCCAGGTCTTCACGGCCTTGCGGAAGACAGGCAAACTGGAGATGGTTCTGATTTCCGCGGGGAGCAAATTCCAAAGGGACAGAGCTGCCACAGAGAAGGCCCTTGCCCACGGTCCCACCAGTCAACATTGTTTTGCTGACGGTACCCGGAGCAGGCCCTCCCTGTGCAATCTCACTGGGCGCTGGGAGGCATATGGTAGCAGAAGGCGGTCTCGAAGGTACCCCACCCTTAAGCCATGAAGGGCTTTATACTATCTTTCACTATTATTTTTCAAAATAAATACCAAATGATTTTGGCATGTATTTCATCACTCTTTTAATTGGTTTAATTATTTAATTATATTTAAATACAGGCCTTGAAGGTCTGATGTAGCAGAAATCGGGATATAGATCACATCGATCAGTTTGAACAATTGTGATTCAGCAAATGTGTAAATTATATTTTTAAATGTCACACTGATCCAGGGGTCTTTGTGTGGCAAGTATAAACCTCTAAATTTTGATTTTCCTTACCCTGTAGCGAGCCCTATGACAATGTAATTACTTTAACCCAAATCCATTCCAGTCTACCAGACACTTGCCACAAATCTGTCATTATCTCTGCCTATGTTCATAGGCCATGCTTCTTACTAGTTTTACTTTAAAAAAGAAACCATGCTGTCTGCTTAGCAGAATGAATAACTTCTACCAACTAATTATTATTTAATCTGCTTTTTCTGCCTAAGCAATATCTGTATCCCAATTAGGATTTCCTACAATGTATTCATTATTTGAAGTTTAGCAAATCTGAAGCCCTAATAAGCAGGGTGGCAGCAGGGAACAGCAGTGTCATCATTACGATTGCCTTTTGGCTGACTGAATTGTAGGAGAGTCCCCAAAAGTCTTTCAGTGCAATGCTAGGCATGAAATAAATCCCACAGATTCCCGTGGAGCTCAACCACTTGCAGAAGGGCTAGGGCTGCAGCCTGGTGGTGCAGTCTTGGAGCTATCTAATCAGAAGACAATCCTATTGCGTCTCAGTAAAGGATGCATGAGAATTGTAGCCTTAGTGAAGTTCAAAAATTAGCTGACGCAACCTCATAAATGTCCTTAGAACTCACCACCAAAATCATCTCCCCCTCCTCCTTCTGAGGAGTCAGAGAGGTAATTTTTCAGAAATTGGTTGTAGTATTTGAACTCTTACCAAGTAATCACTTGCCACAGTGTGTATCCATAAGCTGGTTGTCTGCAATGCTTTTGCTAAGAGCTGGGGAAAAATAATCAGGCTTGACTCCAGAAGTCTCACAGCAGCCAGAGAGGAGCAATGCTTGTTACTTGACTTCTTTGTCAGAACATCTCTACAGAATACCTCAGCACAAGTGCTCTCATCTGAAGGTAAATTAGTAATTGCCTTACCACGCAGGAAAGAAAATAACTCTGCCACATATCAACAGCAGTTTGAAGTACAGAGTGCAATAGAGTTGACTGGCGTCTCCACCCAGATAGTAAGAATTTTCAGACACATTTGTGTCTTTTAGTGCTTGCTTGGTAAACATGGTTATCCAACTGGAAATCGCACTTAAAATAAGAATGTTTTATTTTATAGTGTATTAAATCATGGGTTGGGCTAACCATCATTTCAGTAGTCCAACTCTTGGTTTTAATCCCAAAATAACAGGTAAACTAGAGTTTAAAGATGTTCTTAATCTCCACAGTCTGCTTCATATATTCCTTTTGGAGACAGAACAATAAGTGTAACTATAACTTTCCTATAATATCAAAGCATGAAAAAGTAGAAACCATGACTTCCAAACCCATGTCATGTTTTTTTTTATTTATTACATTTTTATGCTGCCCAACTCCCAAAGAAGTCTGGGCGGTTTACAACATGGAAAGCAATAGCACTCAGATGTGATATACTGCTTAGCAGAGCTTTACAACCCTCCCCAAGCAGTTACAGTCAGCTTATTGCCCCCAACAATCTGGGTCCTCATTTCACCAACCTTAGAAAGGATGGAAGGCTGAGTCAACCATGAGCCTGGGGATTCGATCTGACAACCTGCTGAACAAGTCAGCAGAGACTGCAGTGCTGCATTTAACTATACACAATCAAGGCTCTTTCTCGTTCTGACAGAAAGAATACATCAATTGTATCAATGTAAATTTATTCCCTTATCGAGTCGTAACATAATTATTTCTTTAAGATAGGCACAGTCCTACTTAGACATAGGTGGAAACCAGCCTAATATTCAGCTGCATTATCAAACCATCCAGAAAACTCTGGTGTCAGTACAAGTCCCAACATCTTGCCTAGATAAGAAATATGGCTGGAATAAATCCTGTAGAAATTCAAAATGTTATGTTATTAACACGTTTCTCATCACCACCTTTGAAATCACACCTTGTTACAAATAGGTTTTCACAATAAACCTTCCTCGTTGTTATTTTAAATTTGGGGGACGGGGTGGGGAGTTGACACATCGCAAAGTGCTATTTCCAGACAAATCTTTCTTCAGGAGTCACCACTAGCAAAACACCATCAGCATATATGAAATAATGTCAAATTTTTTTGCCCTAAAATGCGTCACTGCATGCCTTCTTGCATTGAATCATACTGCCATTTTAGAATAGAATCGAATATAGAAGAGAATAGAATTCTTTATTGGCCAAGTGTGATTGGACACACAAGGAATTTGCTTTTAGTGCATATGCTCTCAGTGCGTATATTCATCATACAAGGGATTTATTATTTATTTATTTATTTTATTAGATTTATATCCCACCTCTCTTCACCCCTTTCGGGGGAACTCGAGGCGGGATACTATTATTATTATTGCCCCTTTTGGAAATCTTCACTGTTCCCTTTTGTTTTATTTTCATTGTTTCCTTTTGTTTTCTTTTGAAATGATTTGGTTTTTAATCAACGATTTTGCTAGCAACCCTAATTCCAGTTCTTTTATGAATAATTACATAAAACATCGACCCCTTTATAGCTTCTTGAAGCTACTTTTCTTCCATATCCCCACGGCATATAACCAACAATCACATCTTGAGAACTGCATAACTGTTCTTGCTCTCTATGTTCTCAAAAGAAGTAAGTAATTTACTTTACGTTATTTAAAACTACTGAGAAACTAACCAAGATCTTTGGTAGAAACATGGCCTCAAAATCTTGAAGTAAGCTTAAGGCAAACAAAAAGTGTATGCACGTTTAAAAGGAAATTAATTCCCAAGACTACAGTATGTATATGTATAATCATATAATCATATATGTATCTGATTAATCATATAACTATATTATTTTTAGTATGTATACGGAAATCAGATAAAATTCTTGTATGTAGACTCTATACAAGTTTATGGCAAACTAACAATATACACTCTGAAATACAAGAGATAAGCAACTCTATGGTTGAATTATTTAAAATTAACAAATATGCCATCATTCTAATACCAGTACTGGACAATGTCTTTTCACAGCTTGCCTTCATAGACTAATACTTTGCCACATACTTATAATTTCTAATTATTTTGTAGGTATTCTCTGCCAGTGCTAGGGACTATACTTAACGGTGTCACAGCCTTAGGTGCTGTCATTAAATTTTTTTGTTTCCAAAGGCACTAATCCAGAATGAATGCAAGATAATGCATATCCTCTTACCTCATCAGTTTTTCTAGCTTTAGCTTGTGGTCCACTGTCCTTTAGCATGCGTGCCTTATCAAGCTGAGACTGAAGTTTTGCAGCTAAATCCTTCAAAACAGAACAAATATTGCACAATGTAATTTTCTTAAAATGTACAATGCATTTTATGCTAAAATATTCTCTGAATAGTTTTTCAAGCTGTACCTATAAAATGTTTGATGCTATGTAAACAGAAATGTCACTGTAACTATCCAAAGCTCTTGGTTCCAGCTGCTCAATGTTTATCAAACATTATAAAATCAAGTGTAAAGGTGCTTCTAAACATACAGTATTTATGGAATATTTTCATAAACCTATTTAATTTTTTATTACTTTGGAGCTATAATATTAGTCTAAAAGTGTGGAGCGCTGTGGCTCGCATGGTTAGGATGCTGGGTTGATAATCCGCAAGCTCATAATTCGAGACCCAAGTCCTGATGTGTGAGGGGGTGAGTTCCTGTCATTCATTCCAGCTCCTGCCTACCTAGCAGTATGAAAGCGTGCAAACCCGAGTAGATAAATAGGTATCACTTTGGTGGGCTCATTAATGGGGACATGAAAGGCACCCCAACTGGGCGTCTCTTAGGCAATAGTAATGGCACTGGCTAATCCTTTTAACCCAGAAGTGCCTTGGTGCTTCCAACATGAATACGACGATTCTTAAAGTGTGGTATTATAGTTACCTTAAAATATAAGGCAAAAAAAATCTAATAAAATCAATTACACACCTTGTTTCCCATCAATTCTGCTTTTACAATCCTGGCTCCCAGTTTGTTCATTTCTTCGTCACTGAGAATGAAAGGAGTCTCATCCTCTGAAACAGATCTGGTCAAATACAAACACAGGGCATTACGCATGGAGAAAGGGGGAACGTGCCATTCACTATCTCAGTTGGATTACTTAGGTGGGAGAAAGTGGCTTATGACAGTCCTGCAGGAATTATTTTTTACTTACTGGTCATTCATTAGTTTCTATACTGTATTTTTTAACAGGAAACAGTGCAGCATTCAAGATTCAAGATTAGCATGAATCCATAATAAAATCTAAACTTACAAACTACTAAACAAAATATTTTACGTATTACCAAGAAAATCAAGCCATCTTCTCTTAAAAAGACACTCTCATACTACATGATACAGTACATATCTCATAGAAAGTAACTAGTTTATATTTCTTTAACAAAGTGTTTCCTTGCATTTAGTCACCCATAAATTATTATAGAACTAGCTGATGACTAGGGGAGGGAAGTGGGATGGTGTGGGCTGGTGTGTGAATGGCGTTTGGTATCCTGGCAACACCGAGGAGAGTTGCAGCCGAAGAGGAGCCAAATGCGAGGCACGGAGGGCTGAGGCAGTTGTAGTGCATGCGCAGTGCAGATTTGTAAGTGATTTTGCTAGTGCTGGGGGGGGGGGTCCCCTTTGACCTGTTTTTTGGGGGGCAAAGACTGGGCAACGAGCTGTCTGAACCCCCCAGTGCTGATTTTGCAAGCCTAACAGAGGCATGTGTGAAATTTGGACGAGATTGGTGCAGGGGTGTGAGTTTATATAGAGCACATACAAACCCACACCTCTGTTTTATATATATAGATTATCCCAGATGTTATTTATTTTTGTAGCATTGTAAATCATTTGTAGTGGATATATACTGTATGTAGGATGAAGTATCTATACAAACTTCCAGTTCAAAACCTATTACAAGTATTCCTCATTTAACAACCACAATTAGGATCAGCAACTCCATCACAAAGCAATACAGTCATTAAGTGAGACATCACTGATTCGCAATAGATTTACAATCTCATTTCCATTGCAATTGTTAAACAAAACACCCATGATCATTAAAACAAGGCATTAGTCATTAACAAGGCATCATCATTAAAACAAGGGTGCAAGGAAACAAGCCAATTTTCTTAGAATTAAAAATTATGCTGGGCAGTAATTTCTCTGGCTTGACTTTTAAGTAAAAAAAAATGGTAAGCATTTTTTGAACGTTCAAGGTGCCCATGGTTGCCATTTTATGAGGATGTCCATGGTACGATTCCAAAATTCCAAGCATATCTTATTGTATATTTAGATAAATTTAAAATGTGACAATAAAGCAATCGTGCAACTATAAAACCATCCTCTCCTTCGAAACAAGAAGATATCTAAATACCTGGAACATGATGGTTTACTCTCTACTAGCTCCTTTTCTTCCATTGCAGCTTCTGCTATCTGTTCTCCTTTCTCTTTTGGCTCTTCCTCCTTGCTGGTATCAGCCTTATTCGTTTCAGAAGATTTTACATTTGGAGTTGCTTTTCCAATTTCATCTTTAGGTTGTGCTTTGCGCCATCTTGGGGTCACATCAGCATCATAAAGAGGCTTCCGGAAACCGGAGCTCATAAAACGAGGAGTCGATAATTGAGATGATGTTCTCTGCTGCCTGCCTCTTTCATCACCATCATTGCTAGGTTTCAGAAATGCAGCTTTCATGGAGCTTGAGAAAGGTTTCTCATCATGATTTAATTGATGAGGATCTTTTCTGGTTGTGCAAGTCCAGTTTGCTGTTGTAAATTTTTTATTACTTGGCCTTGATTTTTTGGTTTCTGTCTGTTCATTTCCTCTGTCATTTTTTGGTTCCTCAGAATATACTTGATTATACTTCTCTTTAAGTTGTTCTTTATGTGAAAACCTTCCTAGGTTGTTTTTCTCCTGCTTCTCTTGGTCATCCCTTGAAGTACGTTTGCTTTCTGAATATTTGCATTTTTGCCAGTCCCTTCTATCATTTTCTTTTTGGAATGCAGCTGCCTCAGCGTCTCTTAACTTGGACTGAAATAGCTCCACTGACTACAAGGCAGATGAAAAACCACATATTATTTGTATAAAGAAAATACTATTAAGATAAACACACAAAAGAAAAACCTGTAATGTTAACTTTGAAATGAACATCATTTGAAATTGCTGAGTTTCACAAACCTGGTGATAACTTATGAAATATTTCATTTTTATCTAAATGTTCCGTCCAAGAAACTCAGGTTTTCAATCACTCTTTTCATGTGTCAAATTACTTAGCCCTTTGCAGATTTGTTCTAGTGAGCCTCATAGCTGAACAGAGGGATTGGTTTACTTATCAATCAATTTAAGTGTTGGCTCAATCATTCAAGAAACTCTAGGTGACGACTTCCGGGGGCACTTCCGGCGATACTGTACGCGGCGACCACGAGCTCCGTGGTCATCGCCCCAGGACTGCCGGCCCGTGGACTCTGCAGAGGGTCCAAGCCTATCTATAGGATAGGTGAAGCAAAGGAGCATGGGAAGAAGGGTAGAGGGGAAACGCCGATCCCCTCCCCACCTTCCGTGAGCTCTTACTAGGACCGACCAGGACGGCCGCGAAGATGGCGGCTAATTAGTCGGAACCCCCGGACCAATAAGTGCAGGAGGCGTAAGGAGAAGGAAGATTGAAGATCCAGACCGGTAGGACGGGCGTGACGGGATATCAGATTAAGCATTTTCTACAATTTTAAGAGGAACTGGGATAAAAAGAACGGGTGGCTGAACTCTTAAAATACAGGCGAAACAAAAAGAAAGCAGCCCGATTAGGAAAAGCTCCACCCCCAACGCGGCACCCCTCGGAGTCTTGAGACAGAGTGGTGGTCTTGTTCCTTTGAGAAGTGATTTGTATCCCTCTTGCAAAAGATAGCCATGTCGGAGGAAATTGGTGAGGCCAGAAAAGACCTCAAGAAAATATCGGACAAGGTGGACGTAATGATAGATAAAGCGGACGCTATGCTGATGTAGTTTAACACCATTACATGGAAAATACCAGCAATTATCAAATTAAATATCGAATCTTAGCTGCAGGAACATGTGAATTGTGCCAAATCTTAAAAAACAGGCAGAAATATTTGGAGAGAGGCATATCTAACCTTACACTGCCTCAGTGATTGGAAATAGAGCCAGATCATCGAGGTATTTCAGAAGGCTGGAAAAATAAGGCCCTGTGGAATCTCAGGGAGAAGAGTACAGGTAGTCCTTGAGTTACAACCACAATAGAGCCCGTTGCCAACTGAAACCTTTGTTTTGTCCCATTTTACAATCTTTCTTGCCACAGTTGCCACACAGTGAATCACTGCAGTTGTTAAGTTAGTAACACGGTTGTTAAGTGAATCTGGCATCTTCAATGACTTTGCTTGTCAGAAAGTCACAATAGCTGATCACATGCCAGAGGGCATTGCAACCGTCATAAAAATGTGTGAAGCATCTGGATTTTGACCATGGGGATGCTGCAACCGTCGTTAAGTGTGAAAAATGGTCATAAGTCACTAAATGAACTGTTGTAAGTTGAGGACTACCTGTATTAGACATGAATAAAGTACATTTTAAGGTCTTATTCTTTGTGATTTTGGTATTTGTGAGGCAACACTGACCATCCCAAATAATGCACATTTTTATTAGTCTATGATGTGTTATTTAAGACACTGATTTATTGATACTTTACTGAGAAGCTTCATTTTTTTCTCTCCTGCACAAATATTTTCACTATTATCATCCTCTCAGCACTTACCCCATATCTTTCAGCTACAATTTCTTCCACGTCTCGTTTTTCTCTCTCAGACTGCTCCTTCATTCTCTGGTAGGATTTCCTTAGCCAGCTTAATCCACCATCTTCTACTGCTTTTGCTACAGAATGATGATAGGAAGTTACAGTATTTGCATTCTGAAATGTAATACAATTACCTTAATGATCTTAGTGCTAACTGAATATGGTGTGTTTCAGTTGCAACATATGTTAATCCAGTCAGAAATATTCTTAACAATGCTACATTTATCCCATTTGTGTTCATGTTCTTACATGCATTTGAAAACCCCAGTCCACCTAATAAGACTTTAAAAATTAGTCCTCTCTTGAAGGTGACAGAGAAACAGTGGAAGTAATGGATTCTGTAACTTCTCATGAATCACTCTTGTAGCATATTCAGTGGATAACCACAGGGGAAAAATATTATTGTGCTTTTACTTGAATAACTAGGAATATATAATGAAAATGAATGAGGAAAAAAAACTCAGCAAGGAAGGTAGCTGTAATAAAATATATCTTAGGGTCCTTTCATGTCATAATGAATTTTTATTTAGAACTACATCTAAACATATAAAGTTCATCTCTTGACACATGCATTTTCAGTATTTCTTTCTTTTGGCATTTTGACAGTAACTTGAGCTGTAAACATTGTGAAGTTAGGCTTTTTTCCCATCCTCCATCACTATTTACCATTCAGCAAACATCTCTACCATTTAGCACATCACAGAGTTTGCATAATTTTATAAAAAGTATTGTACCCATGCCGGCAGGCGCGCACACCCACCCACACACTCACACACCCTTGTATTTGCTCTTTCCACAAGGAGACCAAATAGCCAACAGAAGAAAGTAGAGACATGAAAAAGGGTTGCATACATAATATTCTGCCCCAGATAGCACCCTTGGTGAACTTTATTTAAAATAGGATTCACAAAGTTCAGCCCCTGAATATTTTAAAGCTGCAATTTGTATAATGAAATGAAACAGGCCAAATGAGATGACAACAATTTATCATGTCTGAGTACAATCTGCTTTTTGTTTAATTAGTTCCTGATGGATTCTGAATATTCTGAAGGTCAAACTCAGATTAGAAGATTAGAAGAAAAAGAAATGAGTTAAAATATTCTGCTAATCATTACCAAGTAATATTAATTTTCTTTTCTTTTAACATGAACGTAGTAATGAAGGTGGGTGTGTGAGAGAGAGAGAGAGAGAAAGAGAAAGAGAGAGGCAGAGGCAGAGGCAGACAGAGATAGACAGAGACAGAGAGACAGTCAAAATTTATAGAACAATATTACCTTTTACTAATGTTGATTCTTCTGTTGGTAAGCCTGTACCACCATCTTTCCAATATGGGTTCAGCTCTCTTTCTGAAAGCAGCAACTATTTGGCAATTAAAAAAAAACCCAAAATTTGTATAGTTAATAGTTACATGGAAGTACCGTTTGTGCCTCATCCAATTTACTTTACCTCTACAATCATTTGGAACAAATCCCAAAGGAACATATTCTATTGTTACCATATTTACTTAATTTGGTCACATGGTGATGATCAATTAATTTTAATTAATAGTCACCATGATACAAAAAAAAACTGAGATTCTAGAAAGAGTGCAGGGAAGAGCAACAAAGTTGATAAGGGGTCTGGAGGCTAAACCATATGAAGAACAATTGAGCTACAAGATAAGTCTAGTTCAGAGGTCTCCAAACTTAGCAACTTTAAGACTTTTGGACTTCAGCTCCCAGAATTCTCCAGCCAGCATAGCTTAGC
>JANHGC010004358.1:0-15982 GCA_027560395.1 Boaedon fuliginosus | reverse complement strand
ACAACCATGAAACAGAAGGACAAATTATATTAAAATTTTTCTACTTTTAGGCAGTTTTAACCTACCACTGTTGAAAAATGATGGATGACCGCAATGGATATGCAAGCATCACACGAACCACTCCGTATTGGCACAGTGAGCGCATCACACACAAAAGCCTGAAACTCCTTCTCTCCACAGATGTCTATCAGTGTCTTACTACGGTCACAGCCCAACTGTTAAAAATTAAAATTAAAAAAAAAAAAGCATGAGAACGCTGTATATAAACCAGTAATGAACATTAAAATTATGTAGCTTTACAGTAATAAACAACCCAGTTTTCTATATCCAATATTGAAATGTTGATTAATTTTTATCTCTTTTAGGGAAACAGCCAAAATAATGATCTAAGTGCTGGATTAACAGTGTGCATGCATGCTTCTTCAGTAAAAGGAACAGAAACAGCTGGCTGTCCAGATGTGAAGGACTGTAAACTCCAAATTATACCTGCAGGTATCAAAGTTTTTAAGTTTTTCTCTTTTATGCTGTTCTTTTAACACAATCCACCACACCGATTGCCTTGATTTATAAACATGCCTTCCCTCCCCCACCAAGACTTATGCTCAATATTGGCTGCATTTTAAAGAAGGTGAGCTTACCAACTCTGTCTAAATGGCATCAAAAATGAACTATTGCTTGACTTCCGGTTTGCACTCGCGAGGTACAGGGCACGATATTCACGGGCTCGCAGTCTCAGCCCTGGTCTGCCAGTCCCAGGGTTCCGGCTGGAACCTAAGCCCCCTCGGAGGGAGAGTGAAGCATAGGGGAATTGCAGGGAGGGTCGAGGGAATGCCCAATTCCCTCCCCTCCTTGGTTTGCTTTCCTCAAGCCAGAGGCTGGAGAGACAGTGTGCAACAGCCACCATCAAGCCTAGAACAACCCAGGAAAAGAGAGCGCAGGTGGAAGAGATGAGGAGCTGTACGATGATTTATGTTGGAGTGGAATGAGATTTTAAATAGAATTTACAATCCCTGAGAATTAAGCTGAAAAAGGAGTCCTGGAGCAATGATTTAGTGGCGACAAGGTATTGGGACGGATTTTTCTCTTCATGAATTATTTTGAATTTTATCAAAACAAATGGAATATGGACAGATAAGATTGTTAAAGAATTTTTGACTCTATTTGCGTATTGATTGTGGTTCAATTCTGTGGATATGATGGCAGAGAAGGAAGAAGCTAGAAGCACTGTTATGGCTTTGGAGCAGACTGAAAAAGTGCTGAATTCGCTGTTAGAAATTCGGGAGTTGATGGGAAAAACTTTGCTGTAATGGACAGACTAAGTGATAATATCGGGCAAGAGGAGAGTTTTGAGACCCCAGGAAAAACAACTTTGCTGGGTGAGGTGGATTTGGAAGAGTCGAGAGCCAGAGGGACTCCAGGGGTGTGGCAGCAAATGGAGAAAATGGCACCGGTTAACACAGAGAAAGACTTAAAAGACCCAAATGATTTAAAATCAAGAACCACTTCTCAAAAGAAACTGGGGAAAACTACTGGAGGATACCTACAGTTGCAAGAGAAGGAATCCAAGGATTTGAAGGAGAATGGGAGGCAAAAGACAACACCGAAGCGAAAAAGATCGCCAGACAAAGGAACTGTCGCTAGGAAGAAGAAAGTTCGAACGAGATACTAATGAAGAAAAAATGTAGAGATGACGGCTAGCTGAAGAAATGTGGACTTAAACAGTCGGAGGTCTTATGTTTAAACAGACATGCTAGTATGCTTTTAAGCGATAGATATTTTCAAATGATATAGCCTCTACTCTCTTTTTAACTTTGTATTTGTTTTTTAATAATATTGAAGTAAAATGAAGTTTAGGAATGGAATTGGAAGATATGATTACACGGTATTAAATGAGTTAAAAATGAATTCCAAGTTGAAATAGGAGGAGGGGGAGAAATAAATATTGATTATACTGTTTAGGATAAGATAAGAAGATGATTAATTCAAATGATGTGACTGAATGACGATATGTTCCATGAAAAGGATAGATAAGGGGTATTTGAAAATGGAAATTTTGAATTTTTAAAAAATCTTTTTTAACTTCTATATGACAGAGATTATGATATTATGTTTAAAGATTATCAAATAATTGTAGCCCAACCCAACATCAGCAGACATGTAATGTGTGATTTTAATTGTTACTTTGGAAAATAATAAAAAACTTTTATTAAAAAAAAACCCTATTGCTTGATCCCCCAGTAGCATTAAGAAATCAGATGTGTATCTCATTCCTGCCATTGAGACAACTCACCTGGGATCCAACTGACATAACTAAAAGTAAGGTTTGCATTTTAATTCCACATTCCATTATCATTTGATGTGCCCAGAAGCAACAGGAAATGGATCCTGACTGATCCTGTGCTCAATGTTTCCCACAGGAAAAGGGAATATTTTCTCACTTCTTCCACCGATTGCATTCCTGCTATATGTTGTGTCAATTTGCCAAATTTAAAAAAAAAACTGTGGGAGGAGGATAGCAAAGAGAGCAAACATGGCTACCTATGCCCTTTTTTATTTTCTTTTTCTCCAGCTAGACAATTCACTTAGGAATGCTTGCAGCAATATTAGCTCTGACCTTGTTTATTTGAAATACATCCTGCTGCCCCGTTTCTCTTCTGTAAGACACTCAAAGCAGCTTGGAATAAAATCAATACACATACAGTTATTCAGCAGAAGACATCAAAACTACAATGAATACAAGGCATAGTAGGCTAGGCTGAATGCAAAGGCTAGGCTGAGCACAATTCCACCCACCGTCAATCCAATTTCCACTAGGGATGGCCTTAACACATCTTTCATGAGAAAAGTACCCTGAAAACGGATCGAAGTTATCGTTTAACTGGAGTCACTTAGCTGCTCTTTCTGCCTACCTTCCAACGTTACCTTTGACAAGTTTATTTTATAACTGAAAATTATAAAATTGCAAAATGGCGCTCAATGAACCGAAAAGCAGATCCTACACCTGCAGGAATATGCTAGGAAGAAGAAGATTTCATAACTGAAAATGGTTAGGTTGGTTTCTTACCGTGAACCTCCATTCTGTGGGCTCCCTGATGGGATTGGTGATTGCTATTGGGTTCTACTCCTCCAATCAGGCAAGCCAGAGTTGTCTCTGAGGAGTGGAGCTCCTCCAAGTGTCCCAGACCTCGATAGCTGAGAGAGCAGATCTGTAGGGTGGCCTCCTGGAGTACCCCTCACACCTTTATTAAACATTACAAGGTAGATACTGATGCGAGTAGGGATGTTGCCTTTGGTCCCAGGGTACTCCAGACAGCGATAACCCCCGAGTCAGGCAGCTTCTTCCCTTAAGGTATGGCTGGGGTATTGTTTCCCAATAGCAATCACCGATCCCATCATGGAGGACCCTACTAGAGAGTGGTCAGGTTGCTTACTTACCGTGAACCTCCATTCTCTGTGGGCTCCATGATGGGATCGGTGCCCCGCCTGCACTACCTGACTCTGGGACCTTGACACGGTTTCTTTCTCCTATTTGCCCGTTGTGTTTTTCGGGTATTGTCAAGTCATTTTTTCTCCAGTTGTAGGCTTCCAGCACCTTGTTTGCAGTAGTTTTTTCTTGTTAATAAATTGGTCAAGGAGATGAGTAGTGTTTCCATGGGTGTCTCAGTTCCTTTGCTTCAGATTATAGTTCTGGCCTATCTCTCGGCTCAGACCGAAGGACAATCCTGTCCTTGTGGAAACTACAAAATTGAGGGGAGATAGAGAGAACAGCAAGTTCAGATACCCTTCTAGATGAAACGATGGCGATCAAAAAGGCCGTCTTAAGAGTAAGGATCTTAAGGGAGCAGGTAGTCAAGGTCTGAAGGAGGCTTCGAAAGGGCTTGTAACACTAGAGCTAGGTCCCAAGTAGGGGCTCTAACTATGGGAGGAGGATTGAGAAGGTTGACTCCTTTTAAAAACTTTCTAATGTGGGGATGAGATGCCAACTTAGACCCCTTAGGGAAACCCAATATGGACAAAATAGGTGACACCTGACATTTAAGCATGGCAGTGCTAAGACCTTTCTCTAGGCCGGAATGAAGGAAGCTAAGAAGATCCTGGATATCCTGGATATCCTCTGGATCAATTTTACGGACTTCACACCACCTGCATAGGGTTGACCAGGTGTAGTTGTATACCCTATTGGTGGAAACTCTGCAGCCCACCAACAAAGTCTTTACTACAGGATCCGAGTAACTGCAGGCCATTAATCTGCACCGCTCAACCTCCACACAGATAAGTGGAGCTGGTCCAGCTGGGGTGATGAAGAGGCTACTGAGAGAGGAGATCGTCGAGAAGAGGAAGAGTCTGAGGGGGGATGAGGGATAAGTCCATGAGGGCCAAGAACCAAAGTCTGTGGGGCCAGAAGGGGGTTATGAGCAGGACTCTGCTTTTTCCAGTCTGATCTTTTGCATGACCAGGGGAAGAAGCTTGGTGGCAGGGTAGGCATACAGGAGGCCTGGAGGCCAAGGTTGGTGAAGGGCATTTGAGCCCTAGGATAGGGGGCAGGTCCCCCAGCTGAAAAATCTGGGAAGTTTCTTGTTCAGGTGGCAAGCAAAGAGATCTGTAGAGGGCCAAATTGAAGGAGGAGGTCTCTGAAGACCTGGGGATGGAGACACCATTCTGCGCTGTCCATCTCCTTCCTGCTGAGCCAATCGGCTGTCACGTTTTCCACTCCGGGAATGTATTCCGACCCTATGGATGGAACTCGGGTTTCCGCCCACAGGAAGATGGACCGAGCTAGGCGTTGAAGCACCTTTGACCTTGTCCCACCTTGTCGGTTTAGGTGGGCCTTGTGCAGATGTTGTCAGTGTAAATCAGCAGACCCCGGCCCCTTATGGAAGGCTCCCTCCTCCTCAGTTCAAGGAAGACGGTCCTGAGCTCCAGATAATTGATGCTCCATCTGGATTCTGTCAGAGACCAGAGACTTTGCACCGTGGTGTCACCTAGATGAGCCCCCAACCGAGAAGAATGGCATTGGTGTAATGTTTGTTAGAGGCAATTCTGTCCTGGAAGGGAATGAGGAGATGTTGCAGAGCATTTGACCAGAATCTCATCCAGGGAATGATATCGTTCCACAACGTCAACATCCCCAGCAGACTGGTCAGCGAAAGGATATCTGGCTTGTCCGTCTGTAGGACAGTGGATGCCAGGGTACAAATTTTGGATTGCCGTTCCGGGGAAAGAAAAACCTGGTAAGACTATGATCGCCCGTAAGTGAAGAATGAATTGAGAAGGTATTGAAGAGCTCTTTTCCCAGTTGACCAAGAACCCTAAGGAGGTTAGGACTGAAATGGTCTGGTTGAGGTGAGAATGAGCCAAGAGAGCTCTCAAGTCCTCCCAAGAAATGGGAGGCAAGGCCCCTTGTGCAGCCTGAGGCAAGGAGTCTTGAGAGTGGCTATCCATGGTGGTCTAGGGAAATGCAGAACAAGGCAGTGAATGCCCTTCCTGGATGATCCTTCCCCTTCCCCTCTGATTAGGGATCCCTGTATATAAATTAGGGTCTCCCGCTTTTGGGGGTGAAAGGAGATAAAAAGAGGGAGGCCCACCACAATACTCCTTTCCCCAAGAAAACACTCCTCCTCAAGCCCCCTGGGCAGAAGGCCTTATGTCTACAATCCCCTACTAGGAATAGGGCCCAGCCTGGTTACTCACAAAGGCTGGGCTGCTATGAGGAAGGAAGAAACTCCAAGTTGCTGCCGAGGGAGCTCTTTTGCTGCCACTGCTGCCACTGGAGCAAAAAAACTCCTCCTGTGGATAGGGGGTGGGGGGGGAGATTCTCCAGTGGCCCCCAGGAAGGACTCCGATCTCTAGGAACCCCACTATGCAATTGCTGGAGGTCCGAAGAATCAGGCGGGGGCGCAGTCAATCCCACAGCACCCCTGCTGCACGCCAGCTGCTGTGCGCTATTTCGTTTTCCAGCCGATGGGAAAAAATTCTCTCTTTTTTTGGTGATCTTCAGCCCACATGTAGGCAATTTGAAAGCAAGGGCACGTACGGCGCTCAGGAGGGTGAGAAGAAGAGCCCCCTTTCTTCACAGCCAGGCCAAGCCTCCTTGTTGTTTCCAGCACAGTGGGGGGGCAGGGGGAATCTGACACCCTCCCTCCTCATGGTGATACTGCTGGGGGAGGGGACCCAAAGAGTTAATGGCTGTCCCCTTGCCCCTCCTGCCCGTGTAGGGCTATCGGTGGGTAGGGGATGGGGTAGCCACCTCCACCTCCTGGGGGTCAGAAGAGAGCCCCAGCAGCTTGATCCCTGCAGTCAGTGACTGCCTAGGCCTCGGAGCTGTGAGTTGGGGGTGAGGGGCTGTCCCAGGCGCTGGAAAAGTGGGGCCAGCTATAGCTCCCCTAGAAGTCCCTAGAATATAAAGGCCAAGGGAAAGTTTTGGTTCTAGGGAGCCATGTCTGACCTGCCAATCTTGAGGCAAGTTCCATCTGGGACATTTGGGCTCCTCAGAGACAAGTCTGGCTTGCCTGATTGGAGGAGAGGAGCCCAATAGCAATCACCGATCCCATCACAGAGGACCCCACTGGAGAATATAATAATTCTCGAAAGGGGTGAAGAGAGGCGGGATATAAATCTAATAAATAAATAAACAAACAAACAAACAAACAAATAAATAGTGACTGGCCATGAAATAGGAGACAACTTCAGATTGAGACTGTCACTGGTAATCTATTTGTACAAACTATTCTCTTTGCTTCAGGCTGACCTGACAAGTTTCTTCAGACTATCTTCATTGGTAGGATAGTGTTCAGGCTTATGAGGAATATAAACCACGGTTCTAAAAACTACCAAGAGCAATTTTTGGCAGTGATTGTAAATACTGAAAACTCCTACCCCTAATAAACTTGTTTTTAATTCAAGGAGATTTATCTAAATTTTGGAACAAGCCAGTCTCAACAGGCAGAGCAGTCCATCTATAGAAATCACTGAGATATTTGCTTTTGGTCTGAAATCAGAGGTTTTCTGGGGTTTTTTTAAATAATCTATCTATGGCATGAAAAGGGCATTTATACTGTTGCTGTCGGATAGCTATATAGTTGCATTCCTCCCTTTTTTCCAATCAGTAAGAAGTTCAGAGACAGTCGGAATTGGGTTTATTAATGTACTACCAACTGTATGTTTCCTATCACAGCCCAGTTCAAATAGCATGGAAACACACAGCGGGAGAGATCACTTTAATTTTCAATCTCAAGAAAAGGGGCACCGTAGCACTCTCGTTTGACCTTCAGATCGCATCAAACAACCTGGAATGGCTTTGTGGATAGCTTTGGAAGGCCAGCAGGATTGTAGGAGAAACACTTCTACTGTATTATTGCTATCCACTTGAGAGCAGCAGCTCTAGAATGAAGGAGATTTGAAAAGGAAGCACCAGACAGAATCCCAAGTAGTTTTTCCATTGGTGCAAGAAACAAGCCAGCCTTGGTAATTCTGCCCCACGCTTGTAGCCTAAAACTCTAGTATATGGCCCTCAGGGATACCTCCTGCAATGTCTGCTGGGCCCCATGTCCTACCTGGTTTTATTACTTTTTAGATTCTTTTTCGAAAAAGAACAGAAAGCTAACACTGGATTGCAAAGCAAACTGTCAGGCTCAAGCATTACCTTTATTTCAAATAATGTTCTTCTACATGGACCCATAAAAGCTGGAAAGGGAGACTGAAAACTTTTACTATTTTGCCTTTGGATAAATAGGTATTTTGTGACTAAGCACATCCCCTATGGCAGCCTTTTTTGAAAATGCACATAACATGCTCTCAAAATTTAGGAACATCCACTAAACCTCCATAAGTTGTGACTCCTGAGTTATACTCTCCTGCAATATATCACACTATTTCCAAAAATCCCACAATGCTTTCTGAACAGAAAGGTAATATATAAAATACACGCACATACATACACACCTTTCAATGATGTTTCAAAGGTTGCCAGTTTAAGATGAGCAAGTAAAGCCCCACTTTATGAGTGAAATAAATCTATGAAATTTTTATTCATAGATTACATATAAATTTATAGTTATTCATAATCACCACGGCAATCCAGGAATCTGTCTGTTTACAGGCAAGGTAGTATATTTGCAAAGAGGAAATAAATTACATATCTAAAGTTTATTACAGCAAAAAACCAACAACACAGGAAATCATGTAAATCAGCACCACGGATTGCTTGCTATGAATATAAATGTTGATCTACAAGACTAATTTTAGTTGATGGATTAGCTGTTAGAAGACAATAAAAACAGAATGCAAAAGCTATAAACTAGCTTTGATTCATGCACTTGCATATATCAAAAGAAAACAATGCCATGTAAAATCAAAAGATGGGACATACAAAAACCAATAAATAGTTTCCTTTGGTAACTCTAACTATTTACTCATTTGTGTATTTTTTAACAACAGGTTATTTATTTTAGTGTTTCCAGCCAAGACAGATTAAATTCTCAATTTAGTCAGCTTTAGCTGCCAGTTACAAAGTGGTTTATTGATAGAATATATGCCAGATCTAATTCTCAAAACAGAGTTGCTCCATTTCATTAAAGGGAAAGAGCTGTAAGAAAACAAAACAATATTCCACATTTCAGTTTTGTTGGATTAGGGTAAATGCAAAGTGCACGCCAATTGTACATAATGCTATTCACATCATAGATTTGCCGTAACTGGGAAATCTTTACTGCTGATGGTGCCAATTTCATTACTGGGCATGATCGTAAAGACTTTGATTTTAATTAAGAACATTTACAGCACCGGGGCCCACCATCTGCAGAACAGATTGTGCTCCAAACAAACAAATTGGTCCATTCTGGTGTTTACAAAGTCTAAAAGTATTTTTCATGACTTGGTGAAAAAGAGAATGTTAAAACAGTGAGGAAAACAATTTCTAACAAGGAGCCCTGTTAGATAATTTAGAGCTGGGAGAAAGGGATGGAAATTTGGTCCTTCATGTGAACATCTCAGCAATTAAGTAGAAACTCAAGAGGCAAACTTGGTTCTCTTATAAAGAGGCGAAATTCCATTCAGCTTAATCACTTTCTGCTGTTCCAACTAAGAACAGTAAAAATGGACAGAGAAGCAGGAATTCAATCAAAAAGACAACCCTGAGATAACCTTGCAAGAGACAACAACACTGTCGTGTGATGAAATGTAATGAGCTATAGCTTAGCTAACCAAGAGGAATAAAACATATGACAGCCAGAATACAAAATCCTAATTTGCATCTAAATGATATCAAATAATTGCGAAGTCAGGTTTAGTTGTAACATCCTATGTAGTAAAGTGAATCTGCTGCCCAAAACAAAAAGATTAGATCTTGCAATAAAAATAAAAATACTTCGGAGCATCAATTATTTCAAGTGTGATAAAAATACAAAGGATATGCCCGCTCCAGAGAAAATTTCCTTTTGACATAAATAGGATGAATACTGGATATACCTCCATGGAAACTGGAAATAGGTAATTACTGCAAACATTTTATTTTATCATTCCCCCCAACTAACGTTGTGATCTCATTCAGATTTTCAGAGGTTATTTTAACGTTTTTCTAACTAATTAACTTTCTTCCTTTTTCGACATGCTTCTGTGATCAGGACAAACTTCAATCCAGCAGCCGATTTGGAATGCCAACACTGAACGTTGGAGTATGTGCAATAATTTAGATGAATACCGATGAGCATTTTTCCGACAGCGGCACAATCACCCAGCTTGCCAACAAGATGTTCTGCATTTAATATGGTATTTGTATTCATACCCTGGATAGACGGCAAAGACAGAAGGGAGAGATGCAACCTTGAGCCATGTGGCAGCCCGTATGAACAAATGGGAACAGAAAAGCAGGAAGTCCAGAGAATGCAGAAGAGCTTCTGCTATGAGATTAAAGAAGATGCAGGATAGGAAGCAGTGTCACGTGTAATGGGGACAGATGAAACCAGCAGCTGAAATAGTGTAGAGTTTCATTGTTCAGGCAAGGAGGTATAGATCCCCATGGACTTCAACTCCCAGAATTCCTGAGCCAACCATGTCCGCAAGTCATAAAGTGGCCATAGTTGCTCACTGTTGTGGTTTGCCAGCAGCCAGCAAAGCTGGCAGCAGATTTGGACAGTGAAGAGGTTTGGGGAGGAATCTGGGCCAGTCTTGGACTCTGGAGAAGGTTCTAATGAGGGCTCTGTATCTGAGGCAGAGATGGGGCCAGGACCGTCTGCCTGTTATCAGCAGCCTTCCGAATCAGACAGCAGTGAGGCAGAACAGCTGGAGCCTATTCCCAGTGCAAGCATGCACAGAGCTGCTAAGAGACATGACCAACTAAAGGAAAGGGACCGACCTGGGAGTTAAGGGCCCAGGTGGACAGTGAATGGCCATTCACCTAAGGAATATAGGGGATCGAAAGGGGAGTGGTGTTTGCAGGAAACAATTTGTTCCAATTATTTTTGTGAAACTTTGTTCCTGCTTCCGTGCCGAGACTTGTTCACTGCAAAGTGTGTGTTTGGACAATATCAGCCTGGCAGCCTGATAATAGTTTGTAATTAAGGATGTTGCTGGAGAGGAATTTCTCTGTATATAAAATAAAAGGTTTTTTTTGTTTGAGGGCTTGGCTTAGTGCTTAATAGGGAAGCCTAGGTCAGAACACTCATCCTTCAGTTAAGAGTATGTCCAGGAAGTGTAGGCATTTCCTTTTTCTCTTGTGAATTTAATTCCTGAAATATATTGTGACTCTTTTGTGTGTGTTCTTTTTTGATCATGGTAAAAATGTCAACTACATAGTGTGAATATTTGTGGGTGTATCTTTAGGAGTATCTTTATCTCCTGTTTCCAGATGTTACATTACTGTCTGTGCTAAGAATCCTGAAATAGACTAGAAATAGACTTTGATCTGTTTTCATTTATACCTTGATATTTTGTCCTGGCTACTGATATTAGTAATACTGCTGTTTCACTGTTATGTCATTGTTATTTTATGGCTAACATTTGAATCTTGTTCGTGTACAGGTAGTCCTCAACTTACCACCACAATTGAGCCTAAAATGGCTGTTGTTAAGTGAATTTTGCCCCATTTTATGACTTTCCTTGCCACAGTTGTTAAGTGAATCACTGGAGTTAATAAGTTAGTAACCTGGTAGGTGAATCTAGCTTCCCCATTGCCTTTGATTGTCAGAAGGTCACAAAAAGTGATCACATGATCTTGGGACACAGCAAAGGTCATACATATGAACTTGTTGCCAAGCATCTGAATTTTAATCACATGACCATGGGGATGCTGCAAAAGTCGTAACTATGAAAAACAGTCATAAGTCACATTTTTCAGTGCAATTGTCACTTTGAATGGTCACTAACTGTTACAAGTTGAGGACTGTCTGTATTTTATATATATATATAGAAGTTGGCTCTAAAATGACCATCGAAAACTATAACAACATTAAAATACAATCTTGAGGAGAAAGTGACTTCTAATTTAACCCTCAGATCAGGGGTCCCCAACCGTGGCAATTTTAAGACTTGTGGACTTCAACTCCCAGAATTCCACAGCCAGCAAGCTGACTGAGGAATTCCACAAGTCTTAAAACTGCCACACTTGGAGACCCCTGCCTCAGATGATGGAAGTGGCATTTACTAAATAGCAGTGAAGAGCCATTTTCAGTCACTTTCCAGGCGATGAACCTCATCAATAAAAAAAAAAATGCTTTCAGAGCTCATGCCTCTGCATGATAACAACTATTAAAAACAATCGGATGACTTTTACTTCACAAAAATTATCCTTCAGAAAAATTAATGAAAAAGCCCTTTTCCTTCGATTTTCTTCAATAAAATAGAGGATAGAATATATAAAAGAATAGCTTCTGCCCCATTTTTGGTCTCGACATCGAGTGACTGCATTTCTTTAGACCAGAAAAGAAAGAAGTCAAAATGTTATGGTTTCATCCTAGACTTGTAGCCGTATTTCAGCAGTAGCCCCATTTATTTCTATTATCGAAGTAGCAATTAAGATAGAAAACGCAGAAGAGAATAATTGTAAGGGAGCATGCAACCCAGGAGAGATTAATTACTTATCCAAGTTCAGGGAACAAAAAGGAACATGAGATGCTGTGGCCATTTAGCTCTACTTCATAATAACTAACTCCACCAGGTGGAATTAAATCATTTAAGTCCATTGAAATCTGATTGATGTAATGTATCAGAAAGCTAATGGAGAGAGAACTACATCTAATTTTGAAATCCAGCCACCAAATGAAATTATGTGGCTCCCCAGAGAAATATCTCAGCTATAACTAATAGCATGAGAGTCTTGAGAAAGCAAATTAAATTCTGGCAAATGCATACAAACACAGCAAGAAGGATGACAGCCTGCCGAGAAAAAGAGAGAAATTCCATTGGTCTACTTGTTCTGAATCAGGCCTTTAACATTTGCTTCACGTAAAGCTTTGTTTTCTACCACAGAGAAAGCCGAATCACCTTTTTGGGTAAAAGATGCCATGTTGAAAACGAGAAGCCTATCTCTCGCTGGCAGATGCGTTTCTGGCAACTGGCATTATACTTTTAAGCTCTCGCTGTTTGCTGTTTCTAGTCTTTAATCTCCGAGATACTTTAGCTCCTTGGCTGCTAATAAAATCTGAGTATCCAAGCTTCCCACAAGCGAGCCCTTGGTATTCTGTGGAGCAGAAATGAAATCCATCAGTGGTTTTTACTACAAATGGCTGCCTGGAATGCCTCCGAGGCATTTCAAAACAACAGAACCGTTCTCCATGATCTACCGATGGGAGGTGGGAGATGTGGGGGGGGGGGATTCATTTCATCAAATCTGAAAAGTGAGGTGCTTCAAGGTGCTTAGAAGGGCATTACGAAAGAGCTGGGTAGAGTTGGGCACCTGACAAGGCTCCTATCATGGAGACAAGGGGGTTCTCCCCCTTTTTCTGCTGTCTCCTGTTCACTTTTCACCTGTAGCCTGCAAGGGAACAAGGAGAAGGAGCTATAATTGCCTTAACCTTTCCCACTGCAAAGCAATTCAAAATAGGCTCAGAGGGAAGGATTGCTTGAACATTCAGCAGCAACAGAGAGAGAGAGAGAGAGAGAGATGATGGTGGCAAATCAGCTCACAGACAGGGAACTGACAGAGGATCTCGACAGCATGTTGCTGATACAGAACTAATTCACATACTGCACTAAGCCATGGTTTATCAAGTAAACCACAATTGGCTGGGTTGATTCATTTCACGGGCCTGCCAGAATCATTCTGAACATGGTGGAGCTTTACATTATGGGTTTGCAAACTTTTTTAGACCATGCAACTTGTTTGTTAGAAGAAGGAAAAAAACAGAACTCCTGATAAAGAGACACAATCTAGAGGAGTATTTCTCGACCTTGGTGACCGTAAGATGTGTGGACTTCAACTCCCAGAATTTGGGAATTGAAATCCATGTGATTAGGGGTCTGGAGGCTATATGAAGAACAGTTGTACGAATTGGGTGTGTCTAGTTTAATGAAAAGAAGGACTAGGGGTGACATGATAGCAGTGCTCCAATATCTCAGGGGTTGCCACAGAGAAGAGACCTGGCTCTGCCAGCGGGCTTGGGACTATTGACTCCCCTTGTGTGAATGCATGGTATGTTCTATATATTGTTTGTGCTTGTTTTTAATAATCTTTTATATTACGTGGTTTTTAGATTTTTTTATTGATTTTGATTTTAGAGTTTTTAATGATATATTTACGATGGTAAGCTGCCCAGTCCTGTGGGATGGGGCGGCATATAAATAGTATTAATAAATAAATAATAATAAATATTGATAAATAAATAAAGAGGAAGTCAAGCTATTCTCCAAAGCACCTGAAGGCAGGATGAGAAGCAATGGATGGAAACTAATCAAGAAGAGAAGCAACTTGGAAATAAGGAGAAATTTCCTGACAGTGAGAACAATTAATCAGAACAATTACCTCCAGAAATTCTGCTCCAAATCTTTTAATAAAAGATCTGACAACCATTTATCTGAAATGGATAAGGTTTCCTGCTTGAGCAGTGGGCTGGACTAGAAGACCTCTGTTATTTTGTTCTAGGAATAGAAAATTGTTGATATTCAACTAAGTTTCTTTTCTGCCAAATGTCTCAAGTCAACAAACACAAGAACACAGTTTGAAAAACCTTACCTTATGTAATCAGCAAATCAGCAGTCATCTCTTAGGGGAGATGGGGGTGGGGGTTAACAATTTTTAAGAACTGCACCAGACAGGATGATTTATATACTGCTTCAGACTAACAGGGTTCTAAGGATGGTACAATTTAATGGCTTTCACATTTTGCATCAGCAGAAGTTTAGGCATGACCTTCTTTTCCCCTCTTTCACTTTTTCTCTATATTGACGTTATAAAAATGTTGGAGTCTTTCAGAGTAAAGGCTTATTATTATTATTATTATCATCATCATCCTTGGCAGGCACATTTATCTCATTTCTATTCATTTACAAAATGTAAGTTGCTATTAAAATCTCGGCTATTACAATGCATCTGCTTTCAGCAATTCATTTTAAATCAAGAGGAATCTATTGAATTATGAACAGGCATATTTATGCCTGAATGATGTAGCTTGGAAATAATTATTAGTTACATTGCAGACTCCACTTTCTGAGCAAGATCAACTGGACAGAAAAATCAGAGCATCTTAATGATAAGACTCCCACAAAAAAGAAAGTTAAAAAAATGTAATATTTCCTTGTTTCCTCCAAAAATAAATTGATATTAAGATTGACCATTTGCTTTTTTGCTTTGGGAGACTGTAATTTTTCACCTGTGGCAATCTGCCTTTGACAATACCTACATATGAGAACTGACAACTAATGAGCTCATTTTAAAAAAATTATTATATCCTTTTTAATTATCTTCATCTAGTGCAGGGGTGTCAAACTCGTGGCCCGTGGGCCAGATGCATCACGTGCTGGTCCCACCCTATTTAGCGTAGGAGAAGAAACTCCCGATAAATCACGTGATGCTGCCATGATGACCTGAGTTTGACACCCCTGATCTAGTGGGATTTTACAACATCTGCATGTTTGTTCTTATAAGATTTCAGCCTACCGCAATACCCCAGGCTGCAAGCATCCATAACAAGATTCAATGATATTAAAATATTGTGAGCATCAGGGCCCTGCTGCATAAACTATGCAATTGTGCATCATGACACCAAAAGCAGGTGTGTAACTTGTGTTCCTTTGCATGATGTCAATTTCTCCCCCTGAGCACCACGATGGATGCCTTTAATTAGAGTGGAGTTATTCATTGAAAAAATAGGGACATGGAACTAAATGTGAGAAGTTAACCGGAGACCCTTTGACACTCTCCCACTGTCTACATAATATAGAAATTGCTAATTATTCCATTCATTTCTTGGGATCTTCATGTCAAATTGTTTACTGATAATAAGTATCTATATAAATTAATAGAAAGGGGGTTTTTTAGCTTCAAGGATTTAACCAACATTAACAAAGATCTAAAGAAGAAAACAAAGATTTAGTTTCGAGGTTTCCACAAAGAAGAGGGGGTCAACCTATTTTCCAAAGCACCAGAAAGCAAGACAAGAAACTAATGAAGGAGAGAAGCAACCTAGAACTAAGAAGAAACTTCCTAACTGTGAGTACCGTTAACCAATGGAATAGCTTGCCTTCAGAAGTTATGGATGCTCCATCACTGGAGGTTTTTAAGAAAAGACTGGACCACCATTTGGAATGGTATAAGGTCTTCTGCTATTTCGTTAAAGAGCCAGGAGTTGAATAAAATAATGCAGTTCTTGAATTTGAATGTGGAAAGGGGACCATCTGATCAACACTGTCAACTGCGTAAGTAGAGATTCCTAGCAATGTAGTTCAAACCAGCTAGCTCAGGGGTGGGCAAACTTTTTGGTTCAGGGGCCACATTGACTTTTAAAAATTGTCAGAGGTGTTTTGCTGAGCCTGCAAAATCGCTGCCAACCTC
>JANHGC010004357.1:62259-82230 GCA_027560395.1 Boaedon fuliginosus | reverse complement strand
CCCCCACTTTTAAATACCAAGCTCAGCTCTACTGAGGCCTGAAGCTCTCTAGCCAATAGGAGTAACGTATGCAAATCGGCATTATGAAGAGGAGGGGGATAAAGAGAACCCAAGCAAGGCCGGGTCATCAGCTAGTCTAGTATATTCCTAAACTGATCTGCTAAAGGCTTCTTGGAAGCCTATGGAAAGGCAATATTTAATTTTGTGATCTCAAAAATCGTTTTATTTATTTGTAATATTTATATAACCACCCATCTTGCAATCAAGTGATTCATGCTGTTTGGATATATAGGTAGTCCTCGACTTATGACTAACAAGCATTCGAAGATGGCCTCAGAAAAAGTAACTTATGACTTGTACACAGATTTATGACTGTAGCACCACCCCTGCAGTCATGTGATCGCAATTTGGGCACTTGGCAACTAGCTCATGTTCACAACTGGTTGCAGCAAGCTACGGTCATGTGATCACAATTCTCAACCTTTTTTGCCAGTGGGGGGGCTGGATTCACTTAATGGCTGCATTAATTAACCATGTGATTTACTTAATGTCTGAGGTGATTTATTTAACCACTGTAAAAATTGTCATAAAATTGGGTCTGATTCAACTTATGACAGCAACCACTTACAATTGACATTCCAGTCCCACTTATAATTGTAGGTCAAGGACTACTTGTATAAGTACAGTAATTCTTTTTATCCTAAAAAGTAAATTCTATCTTTCTGGAACTACTGCCAGAATAAAACGGAATGATGGGTCTCAAGAATGCACTATCGGCAATGAGCGGTTTTTCCATATTAATGAAATGTGTGTCTCTTTTCCTTAAGACCAGTCTTTTGTGACACTAGCCACAAATGATTCCTATGTGAAAGGAGCGCTTGTCCTTGGATCATCCCTACGGAATTACAGAACGACAAGGAAGTTGACGGTATTGATCACTCCCCATGTATCTGATGCAATGAGGTGAGTTGCCTGATGCACTGGGATCATCCAGCCCCAGTGAAAAAGTGCACCCAAAGGTCAAGTGGGAGCTTAGTTAAAAATAAATGCAGCTGGATGAAATTTCCCTTAAGAACATAGCTAGGCCATCTTTTGTTAAGATAAAATATATGTAAAAATAATGCGAATAGTTATTTCATAGTTGAAATAATCTTTTCTTTCTCACTTACTGGAACAAGCAGTGTCTTATAGTTCCCATTGAAATTTTATTGTAAAGTAATAAAGCTGAACCAGCCTGGAACTATTATTTCTTTCTAACCACTCTTAAGTAGAGAATTAATATATATATTTACAGCTTTTTTTCTTTAGGCTCTTAATTTCTACATTCATTGGAAATTGCCATTGAAAGCCCTTTCCCTTTAGAGTTGTCTAGAGACTTTTAGGTAAAGAGAAGGGATATTGTGCTGGAGGAAGAGCAAACAAGTTGATTCTATGCAAGCAATCCATATGCTGACATTGGGGTTGCCTTTTAACATTTTCTGAATGTAGTTGAAAGTTTTTGCTTCATAAGAATGGATGTTGAAAATAATGCAGGACCAAGATTTTAGCAACTGGGTATGTTTATAAAGATGAGACATCAGACTCCTTACTCTTAGTATAAACAAGAAAGACAAGTCTATTTATGGGCAACTAAGGTAGTTTTACTGTGTTAGCAGATTTAATTAGTCATAGTTATTTCCTACGTTAAGGCTAATTTAACTCGTAACCTGAATTCTAAATGTCTTGCTAAGGATATGAGAAACCTCATTACATTTTGCTCAAATATTTGCATAGTGAAGTTTGTGGCTTGCTGTGCTAAATCTTTAGCAGAAGTATCTATCAAATGTTATGCAAGATATCTCTTCTTGACGGAAGGCAGGGTGTTTAAATTTATTTAAAGTTTTACATAAATTAAACTGTTACAAAGAACTTTCTCTTCTCCCCCAGTCTAAATAAATATCTGTGAAGAAATACCTTCAATTCCAGGAGAATCTTTAAAGGCAAAATTTATGCCAGAATTTTAATAATTAATCATCTTCAGCATATGTTTAATGGGCAGTTGGACAAAAGTCACCTATCTAGCTAGGAAGAAAGCACCAGTGATCTGTAGGGAAGTGACAGTAAGTCTTCTAGCTCCTTCCCGCACAACTGTGAATCTTCCTAGAATCTAGGGTAAAACTGGTAGAGAGGAAGTACTTCACTATTGCCTGTAGCCCAGGACTTCTGCTTTTGTATTGAGTAACAGAGAAGAGAGCAGTAGTATAAAAAAGATCTCTGTACATCATACCATTACATTGTTAGAGCTTTTTAGACCCTAAATTTTAAGAGGTGATTTAGTAATTCAATATTTTAGATTTAAAACTTCAGAAACACTACTATTCTTGTTTTAGTGTAAACTCAGCTACAGAAATTTCAAAATAAGATAAATCTTGTTGGTAGAATTTAGAGCCGCCACTACCGTTCCTGCTCCTACTCTGTGATTGTAGCTCTATTCTGGAACTCGGTTTATCTGGGGGGGGTTCCCTTTTTTCAGCACACCCCTTTTCTATTTTTGCAAATGCTGAATTATTATCAATGATTAGTTATTGTTAATAATTTTGTGAGTTTTCAAACCTTATCAATTTTCTGTGGGTAAGTTTACAACCCTAGTATTCTTGGCTACTGCCCAGAAGTCATTCCATAAATGCTAAAAACTCCATAATTCTTTAGTTTAAAATAGCCAGTTGACTTATCAAGAGTGTAGGTCTTTCTGATCCATCTGTTTGTGTAGCTCTGAGAGCCTGTCAGTACTACTAATCCACCACCTTTCAAGTGCATTATCTCAAGTCTGCATTCCTATACACTTTTAAGTTTGAAATATACTACAGGGGATAAACAGTTGCTGTCAGGAGAATCTATTTCAAGCAAATTCCTATAGGCTCTTGCAGAAATATGATATAGGAGTCTGCTTTCTCACAGGTTCTAGGGATAGTGTAGACAGTTATTGGATGAGTGTGAGTGGCATTGAGTATTGATGTAAACCATGACCATTCCTTTCAATAGGACAGTCTTAGAAAAGGTCTTTGATGAAGTGAAGCTGGTGGATGTTTTGGACAGTGGTGATTCAGCCCATCTTGCACTATTGAAAAGGCCTGAACTTGGTGTTACTTTGACAAAACTCCACTGCTGGGAACTAACACAGTATTCAAAGTGTGTGTTTATGGATGCAGACACAATGGTATGTCTTTCTTGCTGCTGATAATTATTTTTAGTTGTGTTGGCTTTCAGTTCATGTTAGAAAATTGTAATTTATATACCACATAGTGAGTCAATGAGATGCTTTTGATTTGCATCACTTATATGTATATACTACATATGTAGTATTAATATATAGAATATTTATGCCATTCTCATGAACCAAAGTATTTTAAAGAATAACTTATAGCTTATATATAAAACTTGTTGAATTCCTCATACCTTACAAAATTGACTACATATTTCCATCATATATGTACCATAGTATTATGTGATAGATAGATAGATAGATAGATAGATAGATAGATAGATAGATAGATAGATAGATAGATATAGATATATAAATATATAAAACACAATACTGTGTATATATACTATAAACAGACATATATTATACTAAATTATCTATTATCCACTTACTCTATGTCATACGCTAAATAAGTAGATATATGTAGAAACTGCATACCTTGCATTAGAAAAGCATCTACTTTTCTATGCATCTCATTGCCCTGTCAATAAATAGGTAATGATTTAAAAAAAAGTCAGACTGCACCAGAATTTTGGGATAGTGCTATATGTAAAAATATACTGATTATCTCGAATGCCTAGTCTCTCATCTTTGCCATATTGTTAGGATTCTTCCAAACAACTTTAAAATGGCGAAGAAAAATGGGGCTATCAACATTAGTAGATCTAAACAATGTACTAACAATGTATCTTAGAGGAAATTACCATTCCTTTTTCTGGTGAATAATACACTTGTACCTGAAACCTTTTCTTCCCTACTAGGTCTTGTCAAACATTGATGAACTTTTTGAAAGAGAAGAACTTTCTGCAGCTCCAGATCCAGGCTGGCCTGACTGTTTCAATTCAGGAGTTTTTGTCTATAGGCCTTCCATTGAAACTTTCAATCAACTGTTACAACTTGCCACAGAGAAAGGCAGCTTTGATGGTACTTATCTCATTTTATCTGGTTGATGGGAAAATCTGTTATTTAAAGACTGGGTATATGTTAAATCAAAATTCAAAACAAATCTGCAGCAAATGTGTAATGCTAGTAGAACAGAGTACTTCTGAAGCTTTCAGTAGATGGGGTTTTATTTCAATGGACCTGAATGTATGAAACATTAATAAGATTTCCTAAAAGTGGAGTGAAAAGGAAGTGGGTAATCTGTCAATAAATCAGTTGGGTATATATGATTACAGAAAGAGTTCCAAATAGATTGTCTTTCGACAGACCAAGAGTCATTACCTAATGGCATATAGAATAGTGTGTTCTGCTTCTTCTAGAAAAATAACAAACCAGTGTTATCTTTCAAGCCGTAATAACATGATGAACCACAACATCCATTTGGCAATGATATCAATGATGCTGATCTTTCTTAAAGGAAGATCTGATGAGAACATTCCTAGCATCAGAGTTTGAAGAGGCCATTTAAGTCATCAGGACTGGTTCCTAGATCCCTTTCCTTCTAGCTACTGCTTGAATACAACCCTGCAAAGGAGAAATTTTGGCTGCATCTCCACATTATTAGATCTGTTATTTTGCCGGTTGCCCTATAACTCAGAATTTGTTTTCTGGTTAACCTAACCCTCATATCACTTCAGAATCTGATTTCTGGTACTTTAAGCCCGTCAATTATATATCCTACATTTAAGAATAAAAAAGTAGCTAAGCTGTATGCTACAGTTCCGTAGTGGTTGTCTCCACTTTCCAGAAAACTTCCAAGTAGTCCTGAGGTGTTTCCAATTTCAAACAACCTTAATTTCATTTCTGAAAACTTCCAAAATGTTTGGAACAGGATTGGAGTCAAACTAGGGTGTTTGGCACTTAAGACATTTTGAATTTGAAACATTTTTGCAAAGAACAGATTTCAGTTTTCCATGCAGGATTCCTTCAAAAGAATATCATCTTATCTCCCATTAATCTTTCTTGGTAAAAAAAAAATGCCTGAATGGAACAGGCAGGGCAGGTTGCTGGTTTGGCAATTGCTGTGAATGCACTTGAAGTAGTTCTATCACGTCAGTCTTCCAAGTACAGATGTCCAGCATCATTTTTGCCAGAGCAGGTTGTCACATTTACAATTGAAAGCAAAGGCTTTGAAACTTCCAAGAGTGTCATAACAGTTGCTGAAATGGTTAAAAGCAATAAAAATAGTGGGTTTTAAAAAAAACAGTTTCTCCTCTTGCTCTTGCTTTATGTATGTAAAAAATCTTTTACATACAGAAAGCAAGAGACTAACATGAAAAAAGCTACAGTAGTCTTTCTATTATAACTCCCATCACTCCTAACCATGTTGTTTGGAGCTGTAGTAGGTAAAGATTGCAGGAAGTTAATTTGTACAATACTGACTCAAGGGAGACTTCGCTTGATTCTCTTTGCAGAGAATTATGAAACTGTTTCTCTGTTGTATGCCACCTGCAGTCCTCTGTAGGCGATAATAGTGGCAAATTAATTTAATAAATGCTATTTTTCTGAATAAGAAGTCATAAACATAATAAAAACTAGTATTTATAATAAAATATAAGTTAATAATAATTGAATAATAATTGAATAAAAACCAGTTAATAATTGAATAAAAGCCAGTTTGGTCTGGTAGTTAAGGCACCAGGCAAGAAATCAAGAGTCTGAGTTCTAGTCCTGTCATAGGCATGAGGGCCAGCTGAGTTATTTTGGGCCAATCATTCACTGTCAGCCCAACCACCCCCGCAGGTTGGTCTTGTGGGGAAAATAGGAGGAGGAAGGAATATTAGATATGTTAGCCACCTTCAATTATTTATAACTATAACAAAAACAGGATTAAATAATCTAAAAACAGACCTTTTTCAGTGCAAAGACAGGCTGATGTAGTTCCCTTCTTCAAAAAAGGAAAAAATAATGGATCCAGGAAACTATAAAGTTGTTGTCAGCCTGACATCAGTATCTGGGAAGATTCTGAAAAAGATAATGAAGCAATGAATCTGCGAACACCTAGAGGCAAACATAACTAAAAGCCAACATGGGTTTGTCAAAAACAGATCATGCCAGACAAATCTTATTGCATTTTTAACAATGTAACAAAATTAGTGGTCCAGTGAAATGCTGTGGATATAATTTACTTGAAGTTCAGTAAAGCATTTGATAAAATAGACCACAATATATTGCTTGATAAGATAGAAAAATGTGAGTTAGGCAGCATCACCATAGATGGCTTCGTAACTGGCAGGCCAACTGAACTCAACATGTAATCCTTAATGGAGCTGTATCTACATGGAGAGAAGTATACAGTGGGGGGACCCAAGGATCTATCTTACGCCCTTCAATGTCTTCATCAATTATTTAGACGAGCAGAAAGAAAGGAAACTCATCAAATTTGCAGGTGACACTAAGCTGCCAGGAATAGCCAACAGTCCAGAAGACAGGCTCAAGATACAGAAGGATCTGAACAGTCTTGAACAATGAAATTAAATGATAAAAAGTAAGGTTCCACATTTAGGCAAGAAAAACCAAATGCACAGGTATAGAATAGGTGATATCTGACTCAATAATAGTAACTGCAAGCAGGATCTCGGTGTCCTAGCTAGTAGACAATCACTTAAATATGAACCAGCAGTCTGCTGCAGCTGCTAAAAATGCCACAGAACCCTAGGCTGCATTGAGAATCAAGATCACGTGAATCACTTTAAAATGCCTTGGTAAGACCACACTTGGACTATTGCATCCATGATATAAAAGAGATGTTGAGACTCTAGAGTACAGAGAAGAGCAACAAAGATGATTAGGGAATTGGAGGCTAAAAAATATGAAAAACAGTTGCAGGAATTGGGTCTAGTGAAAAGAAGTTTTCAAATACTTGAGGAGCTACCATAAAGAATGCCACAAAGAATAGGTTGAGGGGCTGAACCTGTTTTCCAAAGCACCTGAAGGCAGAACAAAAGGCAATAGATGGGAACTAATAAAGAGAACTAACCTAGGACTAAGCAGAAATTTCCTGACAGTACAATTAATCAGTGGAACTGGTTATCTCCAGATATTGTGGATACTCCAACACTGGAGGTTATTAAGCGATTGGAGAACCATTTGTCTGAAATAGTATAGGCTTTGCTACTTGAGCAAAGGGTTGGGCTAGAAGACCTCCAAGGTCTTTTCCAACTCTGTTATTCTGGATTCTGACCATACGTATTTTTTCTGTATTGTGGAAATGTTACATAAATGGTCCATGAGACAAAGGCTTGTTATCTCTGTAGAACAGGATCTTTATTTATTACTTGCTTGTCGATACTTGCTCCTAATGTGAAATTGCCTTCTGAGTGAAGAGTCCGTGTGTTTGTGCTGAAAATTATGTGGAAGAGGCTTTTTAGAGGAACTATATTGAATTGTAAAAGGGGGTGAAAACATTGCATAGATGTATAATGAATGGGCATATTTTTGATATTATTCACAGTTGTACTGTTGTGCTCCCTCTGCTAAAATAAGCGTGAAAATTAGGTTACATTACTGCAGACAGTGTATCGCGGGAAAAATTTTCCCTTCCTTCCCCTCCCACCATAAGAATAGCCACATTCTAAAGCTTCATTCATGTGAACTAAACCTGCTACTTTCTAACTTTAGGAGTTGCTTGTGTTTGTTAGTTGGTAGAAAGTAACTTCCAAATTTCCAAAGAAGCTGTCTTGGTTGCCTAAATTTTGTTGCCTTTCAGTAGATTTATTTGTGCCTCTTTTAACATGGAGTGCAAAATGGAAAACAAAGTCCCCCTATGAAATAGCAAGAAGTATTTAGGAATCTACTTTTGAGCTTCTTTTTTGTGACTTAAAAGTTAAGTCCTAAATTACCCTTGGCTTTTTCATATGACTTAATTAATGAGTATTGGCACCAGTTAAACTGGCAAAGATACTAGATGGCTTACATTAACAATTAAGATTGCATGGTTCCTGTCTCAAGCAAAACACAAATAGAAGTTTTGTGTTCCCTCTGATTATATTATCTTAATATTACCTTCCTTTACTATTCCCTAAGTTTATTTTGACATTTATCCCAGAATGCAAGCATATTGAGTTTCACTTAAAAATACTATCAAGGGGTATGTTTTGGCAATAACCATGGTATACTGAGAACAAATTTTAGACAACAACTCTGCTGTGGGAAATTGAAACAGAGATGCTGTTTCCTTAGAAATTTGTTAAGTATTTGGGTCTTTTCCATTCTGTGTTCAATATGCCCTGAATCTTAAATTGGTATAGCAACTGGAATTGCCAAACTTGAAATTACAAATAGCTTCAGATACACTCAGAGCTGCTGTTGTAAGATGTTCCAGTTGTATGCTTAGGAAAGAATATTCCTAATCTTACTCTGATTTGTAAAATGAATAAAATAACTTATTTCAAAGATAGAAATTATATAAATCAAGTGTACCAGCTTTCATATGAATAATATTTGATCTTGACTCTCTGGTAGAGCCAACCAAATCTTATTGTCTACTAAGTTTTGATGTGTCTGAATAAATAGCAGTCTTTAATCCTTATTGAATAAACAACTGTAAAGTATTTAAGTAAAAAGTCCCCACTCTTAATTTTTGTAGATCAGTCTCGGCTGCTTCTAAAATGTTGTTGTCACTCTGTTGCTCACTATTCTGTTTGCTAAACTGAACTAAGCAACATAAATGGTTCCTTGGCCTGAATGATTGTTACTTGACATTTGTCGCCTTACAAAATAATTTTAAAGAATGTAGATTGATATATGCAACCTCATCTGGGCTCTCTGAAGCTAGTGTTCTGGATAAGATGCCAAGAGCTTGGAAGCCTTAAATATTAATTCATGATGAGTCATGGATACTTGCAGAAGAAGTCAGTGCATGATGATCACGTCCTTCATTGAGAAAAACAACTGATAAATAGCTGTGGTCAATAAAGACAAAAATCACTCCTCAGAAAGGCTCAATTTTAATCATTTACATTGCTGTTGGGCATATTCATAACTTCTCATGGTTCCAATTTTAGAACTAAGCAAGTTTTTAAAAGTAATATCTTTTATTTGAGAAAATAGTTATACACATCGTAAACTGATTTCTAACAGCAAAAACTTTATTTGGCATGAAAACAGATTCGTACTTCTGAAATAATTAGATGATCCACCTTAACTTCAATTAAGCAATTATGAATGTTTGGAAAGCTGTCTCGTTCATTACCAAACAGGATTTTAAACTGTATTAATAAAGTTGTTAAAAACTACCAAACTAATACTGCAGATGAGATACACGTATTTCTGTTCTTCTGGATTCATTTTATGTATAGTATGTCAAGAATATTTGAAACTGATTTTTAAAGGCTTTTAAAACCATTGCTTTTTCTTTGACTCACCTTTCTCTCTCCCTCCCTCCCTCTTTCCCTCTTTCCCTCACTCAGGTGGGGACCAGGGTCTGTTGAACACTTTCTTCAGCAGTTGGGCAACTACAGATATTAGCAAGCATCTCCCGTTTATTTATAACTTAAGCAGCATTTCTATTTATTCCTACCTCCCAGCATTTAAAGCGTAAGTAGATGATTATGCATGCAGAGTAGGCTGAACTATTAAATATGCATGATTTAATATTCATTCTGTGTCACTACTGATTCCAGATTCAGATAGTGTGAGAGGAATTATGTTACTTGCTCTTGATGGGGAAGAGGATCCCCACAGGCAAGGGAAGGATCCCCATAGCAAAAATGAGAGTAAAACAATTGACACATTTATATATTTATATTTATAAGTCTTATAATAGGTAATACACATCTTATCCAACCTAAGTTTTTTCCCCAGAATGAATAATTGGAATTAGATGGTTACATTAGAATCACTCTTGTGTTATCACTCCTTTGTTTGAAATTAGCAGAATAAGCCAGAAAAATTTAAAAGAACTATCACTACAGTTCTTTGAGTGGTTTTCTATGAATTTATGCCACTGCACAGAACTCCACTGAAGTTATATGAATTCACAAGTGACTGTTCAAAGTCACTTATCTGTAGTGCACTTACAGATAAGAAATCAGCTCTTCTTAGTGATTGCTCAGACTAGCAAGCTTTTAAGCTGGAGGAAGACTTGATTATCATAAGATAATCAAGGAAGATGGTGTTTCCAATAGTCATAACTGTCTGTAATGCTGTGAAAAGATGAAGGACTCAGTCTATGTGGTTGTCTAGAACAACTTCAGTAAGGCAGAGTCCCAGAGGAAGAGTGCATGTACAGTAAGTGTAGATCAGAAGACAACATGCTGTTTAGCCAATAAATAAATTTAGCTAATAAATGTGTTTGCTGCCCAGAGTCACTTGTCTGAGATGGGCGGCTATAGAAATTGAATAAATACATAAATTACAAAGCTCAATCTGACTATTATGAAATGCTGAAAGGAGAGACCACACTCTTTAAAAGGTCATTGGAAGACAAGAACAGTTTAAGCAAAACTATCCTATATTGTAAAAGACAAAAGCACGATGGCCATGTAAAGAATGAACCTATGTTTTCTATAGCTCTAAAAGCTGGGAGAATATAGGCAAGATGTCTTCAACAAATACAAGACTGACTTTAGAACTTTGGCCTCAGCAAATGTTTATGTAATTGAGAAGAAGAAAATCAAGAAGGCATGCTAGGCTGAAATAAAAAAGTGGAATTGTCTCACAGTAGCATCCTGGAAGAAAGAATAGTTCTGTGGATGAGTTAGTGACATTTAATCTGTCTGTTATGTGAGCAGCCAAAGGCACAATTAGGTGACTGATAGAGAATATTGTAGTGGAAAGGTTGCTTCACACTTTGTTTTTGTGAGTTCTAGAAGTACCAACTGAGATTGTGAAAGATTACTGCTGAGAACCTATGATCTACCCTAAAAAGACAAAAAATTAAACTGATTGAAAGCAGTGATACCTTTCAAAAGTACAATGGACATAAATCCTGTGAGTGATAGTTCAGAGTGCTGAAAAAGATTTAGTGAATTTCAGGTATTCTGATGTATAAGATGTCCTGGAAGAGTAAATCTTTAGGGAGGTTTGCCTAGAATTTTCCATCTTCCCTTGCCTGAAGAGTTGATGATGAAGACTGGACAGTACTAATGGAAGCTCAGCATGGACCTGGTAAAATTGGCCATTATGGAGCAATGCATCTGAATTATGGAGGCATCAGGGTCTCCTTCTTTGCTGTTTGGAAGATTAGGTTGCAGGGCACCTCTCTTAGAAGCTTTAGTAGGCAAATGTGGACCCGTGATTGGCAAATTTGCTGCTGATGATCAAAGATAGGTGTCAGTGGATCTTCTGGAGTTGATGGATTTTATCAATTTATTTAAAAAATGAAAAAAACAAGAGACAGTTCCTGGGATATCTTAGGTTAGGAAGAAGATATATAGTTTTATAAGGTCAGGAAACCCACAATGTGTATGCCTATTTAAGGAGAGAAGTTTGCTTCTATATTCATTTCATTTTTGAAAAGGGGTCCTTAAGACCAAAGGTCAAAGGCTTTATCAGTCCTATTTTTGTCCCATCTTTTAGCTGAAACTTTTAAAAAAAGTTTTTTTAAAATCTTCGGATTTCAATGGTACAATCTCAGGATGCTCTTGGTGCCACAAAATTGAGACTGTTGTCTTACTTTTTTCTCTGGTATAGCCTACCTTGGTAGCATGTTCATTCCTGAAGTAGTCATGTTTCGTATTAAACTGCTGTTAATTGCTGGCATTAGGTTATCTTACATCTCAGGGAAAGCCAAATAAATCTCTTTAAATTTTGCCTTGGAAGATCCAGTGTAGTTGTAGGAACAAGTCTCTAGGCAACACTGAATGATGACGAGTTTAATAGAGCAGCTGACATAAGCACTATTTTCATTGAGTAAGGTTCAACTGTGTCTTATGTTCCAAATGTCATGAGATAACTGTCAGGTTAAAATTAGTGCCCTTATTTTGGGATCTTCATGCAAACTGGAATGAATACATTGTACTCAGTGGCTGGTGGAAACAGTGTCTGGCTTGGTAAATGGAATTGTGATGTAATTGTGATTGCAAGCAGCTCCTCTTACAACATGAAGTATACTACAAAGAATCCTACATTCATGTTTGCGCTACATGGAGTCCTTCAGTTCTATTCTTGTGGCATTCTGGCTATGATTGCTGAAATGTTACAGCAGGAGTTTCTTCCTCTTTGAAGTAGGGAACATATAAAATATAAGCTCACAAATAGGTATATCGTAGATTAAAAAAATGAAAATCTGACCAGATTCCTTCTCAGTCCTACCCAAATTTTAAGCACAGCTATGCCTGATACTAGCATGCCATTAGAGCAGGATAATCAACTGTGCCAAATTCAACAGCTTAAATTTTGTTATGGTCACATTGAATGCTTTTTAAATATATAGAATGTATTTAATAGAAATAGGTGTGAACTCAAAATTTAAAATGAAATATTTTCATACAATACCAAAGAGATTAGAACAGCTTATTTAGGGGGATGTTTCAATCAGGAAAAAAGATGGAGAATGTTGAACAGATAAGTCAATGAACAATGCTGTTTAATTATTATTAAATAACACATCAAATCAACTTGTTTCACATACAATATTTAAGACATCTTGTAGAACTGGTTTCCTTTCATGTTCAATTTCAAACGCTCCTTGTTCTATTATGCTGTCTATCAAATTAATAAATGAACTCATGATTATGCACTTAGTTACATACTTTATTAAGATTTGTTGATATCCTAGTATTTCCAAATTTTCTATAATACGAATAAATGAGGAAAGGACAATGTCTAAAGTCTGATAGATAGTTGGTAGGCATTTGGTTGTAAAAAAAAGTTATGTATATATCAGTAGTAATTCACAATATTAAGCTATTGATACCCAGGGTGGAATTTCTAATCACTTCTCAGGGATGAACTTCAGTGCTCTTCAGTTTGTAGCTTCTTGCTGTTCACTGACATGAAACAAGTTGATTGAATTAATTATGCAAATTGGTGTAACCATGTGGTACTGATTTTGATTACTTCACTGCAGTCTTGTGTATCATCACCAGGTCTGGCTGTGATAAAGCCAGTAAAGGTGTTTGTCTGATAGACATAAGAATTCAGATCCATACAAAATATTGAGCTTAATTATATTTAACTTTAAACTATTTTAAGCAATTATTCTTCCAAGCTATATACAGCCACTCCTATATTAAGGTGTTATGACTACCCACACATAAAAGTGACCTCTTCTTTTGACAGGTTTGGGATGAATGCTAAAGTTGTGCACTTTCTGGGCAGAGTGAAACCATGGAATTATACGTATGACTCCAAAGCAAAAAGTGTCAAAGAAGACGCTCAAGATCCCACAATGATTCATCCAGAGTTCCTCAATTTGTGGTGGGACACTTTTGTCACAAATATCTTACCATTATTACAGCAGCATGGTGTAATCAAAGATACAGCTACTGGTGTAAAGGCGGTATGTTTCATAAATGGACATTCTATACTTTAATGTGGGATGTAGAAAAGATTTCTTTTTTGGCTTGGAATTGAGTTGGTTTGAAGCTAGCATGTTTGCTACAAAACAGCTTGCAACTCTGCATTAGCTAGTGAGCTGACTAATCATAAGTATCGCAACATTTTGTCTGCTCCCCATAAATGCAGCACATTGATATGCTTCTTATTAGAGGACGAAATAATAGTTGGAGTTCTAGACTGTTCTTAAGGGGCTATGGGGTAGCCAAAACAAACATGGACAGGCCTGGATTTATGGCTTTACTAACCAGATTGTTAAAATAGGTGTTTGGAGAATGGGAACATAATAAGTCTTTATCCTACAACAGAGAAAGTTTGAGCAGGAATAGAGGTTATAGATTCCAGAGGTCAATATTCAAGGGAAAAGAAATCCCTTAAATAAATTTACAACCGCCTTATCTCCTGAATCTCTCCACTTTAGTCAAATCATGCTTCCCTGTCATCCTCAATATAGTTAGCAATGACTTCTTTGAAACGCTGCTCACATGCCCCTAAAATCAGCTGTTTTTCCAGAGCTCATAGGAAATGTTAGAGCAAAGAAATAATGCAGAAAGATATTTTTCTCATCTTGATCATCCATCCATATAAGATTGTATCTTCCAATGTAAATGTAACTTATAGCAAGTTCAGACTCATCAACACCAATGGTATTCTGCACTCCCCACCACCATCTTTCCCATCATTCTATCTATCCCAGATAGAATGGTTGCATACTTACTTTCACCCAACAGAACTTTGAAGAAGTCTACAAGGAATCTGAAAGTGTTTGATATTAATGCCAATTTTTTTTACAATGGATTTGCATACTTTGTAAATCTATGCAGCTGGTTTGAGGAATTTCCTTGAAGCATTCGTGATTCCTCTACATTTCTTCACATATTAAGCATATCCTAGAGCACTGTTAAATTCCAGCAGGCACCATTTAACTCTTGCATTTTTAAAGCAACTTTAAATGACAAGAGTTCTATTAATTCTCATTAAATATTGATTCAGATTGGAATATGCACTTAGGCCTCTCAAGGTTTCATATCCTACACTATGCTTGGCATCTAGTTATTTGTCTTTAAGAGAAAATTTCTAGTAAATTGCATTCAGTAAACAGACCATGGAGAGATGCCTGCAGGGGCACATCTGCTCTCTATTATGAACTGCTGTCTCTGATAAATTGAGGGTGAATGAAGGGTGGTATTGTGCCAACTGTCTTAAAATTTGTATTACAACAGTTTTCAATAGTGCACTTACAAAATTTGTGGGTTTTTTACTGATATTTTTACATTATCTTGCCAGTTAAAATTACTTGGTTGTGCTTTCTGATGCATTCAGACTAGTCATGCAATATTGATTACTTGAGCTTGATAGACACAAAACACAATAATTATATTCTTAGCCTGTGACTGAACATACTGATCTATTCTTGAGCTATGCTTTCTGATGTCTGTATTTCAACTTTCTAATGAACTATTTGCAGCTGTCGGGCTTGGTCTATACACTGGCTTTCTCTTGTGGCTTCTGTAGAGAGGTATGAAGAACTTAAACCTAACTACCTGTCTGCTATTCCATTGACCCAGATACTTTTTATTTTTGTATTCATAGCTCTTTAAATTGCATAAATGGTGCTTGCTGCTTTGCATGGGATCTCATTGGTTTTCTTACCTTCTGCTTGGTTGCTTTATGCTTATACCTTTTTGTAGTGTGTAATTGTGCTTCTCCCACTTATCTTTCATTTCTTTTTAGGAAGAGGTAACAGAGGCAGTGTCCCACCTGTCACTTTCAGCAGTAGCAATGCCACATTCGCCACCATCACCACCAGCTATGTCCTCAGAAGAACGTAAAGAAAAATGGGAGCAAGGCCAGGCTGACTACATGGGAGCAGACAGCTTTGACAACATCAAGAAAAAACTTGACACCTACCTCCAGTAAAAGCACTTGTATTTGCTCCCCCAAGTATCAGCAATACAAGGACTTGTTTCAGAGCTGTAGCAACTAGAAAAGTCAGCTAGGGTCAGTTAAGTTTGCCAGAAGCGTTGCCACTGCTCAACTGAAGGCTTTTGGTAATACTGCAGGTAAGAACTGAGCAAAAGCTGTTTTAAGTATGAATTCTTGTGCCAATCATGTGTCCAGCAGTCAGATCTTTTTCATTTGCTCAAAAACTCATGAATATGCCTGCAAAGAACCTGAGAACAGGACACTGCACTGGCCTGAAACATACTACTAAGACCTAAAAGACTGTGCATTACCTCTCCTTCCCTTCACACATGCACATCAATATGTCCTGCTTGCTACAATAAAATAATGGCTAGAGATTCAGGAAACTATAACAGAAGAGCCTTACAATACTAGCATATGTATATGCAACTTGGTAACTGTAAAGTTACCTTTCTGCCAGTTCCAGCCGTTTCTGACCAGATTTCTATGCACAAAATTACAGCATGGCAAATGCTTTTGTTCAGGTTCTCTGTATGATTGAGACAAGTAAATCTGTGAACTGTAATGGCACTCAAAGTACAAAATAAAAACATTGTTGAAAGTTGTCAACCCATCAAGTGGCAATAAAATCTGTGACCCTCTGAAGTCTCTTACTTAGCATTTGTAATCTGTATCATCACACTTTTCAAATCAATGCAACTGAGGATTCTCTTAAAAGTTGATTTGGTGCAAGTCTATTTTCCATTGACGTGTGTGTTCTATTTAAAAGAAGCTATGCTATGTTAAAGGCCACAGAGGATGTGTACATTAATTGAAAGCTCACCTGGGAGATACTTTGGAGATAGGGAGGAAATAAAGAGAAGACGGTATCAGAAGTTGTGACTCTACAGGCTGGACAGTTCTACACACTTAAACATATCCATTTTAACTTTTAAAACATTGTAACAACCTTTAGTCAATTATTATCCTCAGTAATTAGAATACTTGACAGAAAATTAAACAATACTTTTGAATGGCTAAAACCTCTGTTCCACAATGTGCTGACAATGATTTAATAGTAAATATTGATATTGAATAGTATTCCATCAATCGTACATGCAAGATGCATGGGTAGCGGCAAATCTCTAGATGGGAGACTTGTACTTCCTATCCTCTTATAAGCTGGTGGAAAACAAAGGCAAGTTATGAAATTAGGTGAAATTAGTTTATTTTCATTATAGGAATAATATAACCAATTACCAACTATCTTCTATTTTTCAAATTCCAATAGCCAAAATATCTTGCCTCTAAGAGTTAAGCAGCATAAATTCTGGTGCTTTTCCGAAGTATTTGAAAGGGAAGAGCTTTAAAAAATAAAAGTACAACCCAAGGACAGCTGAATATGTTTAGTCCTATCAGAGACACTGACTAAAGTTGGAATTGCTGTTTTATTTTATTTTATTTATATATTGCCGCATGCTCACACACGGCAACCTAAGGCGGCTTACAGATAAAAAAATCTGAGAAAAATAAATTAGTAAAATAACACACACACCCAACCACACACATACAAACTATTTAATGGGCTCCATCCTGCTCTAGGTTCTCCAGGCCCGCTGACAGAACCATGTCTTCAGCATCTTCCAAGCATGTTAGAGTGGGGGGCAGTCTGTATGGGGGAATGATGTTCCAGAGAGTAGTCACCATGAAGAAGGCCCTTCTCCTAGCTCCTGCCAGATGTATCTCTCTAGCAGTTGAGACCCACAACTTTGCCTCCCTGCTCTAGTGGGTCGGGTAGATGTGACCGGTAAGAGATGGTCCCTCAGATATTGCTGTTTTGGAGTTTTACTAATTTTACTATTTTGGGAAAAAAGTATCCTGCACAGATGTTAAAAGAATAGAGTGCATTACTTTTTTTTTTAAAGAGATGGAAACATTGATGTAGTCTTCAAGTATATGAAAATGGGCATTCCAGGGATAATGAGTTGAGATGGTGCCCATTTAGTCCCTGCAATTAGTGTCCATAGACAACCCTTTTCTCCTTTGAAATTTTGTATACCAGCTGTGATTTTGAAGTATCAGGCTTTTCAACTGTGGAGAAAATCTGGGGAGAGAAGAAAATTTCTGTCTTCCAACTTTAATTCTATACACATGAATGGCGACATGCAGAGAATTTTAAATCTTTATGAACTCTAGTAAAGTCTCACCAATTTCAAAAGCCTGAATAACCCTAAGTCTAACATGCCCAGAAATAACAAAAAATAATAAGTAACTAGTCAGCAGCCCAAAGTCTTGATAAAATTTTTATTTGTCTAGAAATCAAACTAGAAATACACAATAGTTTTATATTACTATATTGACAGCAGAAAAACAATTTAAATGATTCCTTATTTTTCAATCAACACAAACCAAAAGCAGCCATAAAGGAAGTTTATAGGCCTGATATTTTACGCAAGTCTAAGTTCAGTTGAACACATTTTGAATCCCTATTCAGACACTTCTGACAGGAATGCCATGGCGTATGCATTTTTTTCCAATATACATTTGTAAGCCTTATTCTATTTAGCTGCTAATCTATAAATACAAAACGTAATACATAGTAACATTAACTACAGTGTGCAAAACTTAATATGTTACAAGTTAACTTCCAACAAATGTAGATACAATCCAAGCAAAAAAAAAATTACAACTCAGGTGTTTACATAAAAAATAAATCTAAAACATCATTTGACAAGATACTGTATACATTTGACTGTAATGAAGCTTTGCTCTTAATATAGAAACTGAACATTCAGTCTAGAGTTTACTACACTAAAGTTTGTTACTACTCTGGACCATTTGCCCAATATGACTACGTATATTAATGATTTCTCATTTGCTGTTTGCAAAAATACTTCGCAGCTATTAGATTATTTCCCAGTATTATGTTGTCTGAACATATAACATCAACTTATTTTTAAAGCTGAATTTATTCCAATATTTTAAATTACAGGTCCATCAGAGTCCTGATTTCATTCATTTTTGTTTCACCTGTAGAAGGTTTTTTGGTTCCAAAAGCTCCAGCTGCAAGTTCCCTCTTCTTGTTCTGGATTTTAAGCATATTTTCTTCCACAGAATTCTTTACGATGAACTAGAACAATTTTTTAAAAAGGTAAAGCAAACCAAACAAAAATAACTACCATTATAAAGCTTATCTCAAAGCACTTAAAAAAGAATGATTAAATATAGATATTATCCTATAAAGTAGCAAGTAAACAAATTCAAGAAGTTACTGAAAAAATATAGTTTGTTTTCAAAACAGCAAACGTTATTTTTGGAGGTGCAGATTGTTAAAATAATGATCAGCTCACCTTAGTGATGATAACATCCTGTTTCTGCCCAAGTCTATGACATCTATCAAAGCACTGGTCCTCCGCAGCAGGATTCCAAGCCTAAGTTGTACACAAAGAAATAAGTATTCGTATCTAAATTTCCACAGTACTTACTTGGCCCTGACAAACAGAATTTACTACATCTTATTTTAGAGTAACATTAGGAATTTCACAGTATTTTTTATTTAATATTACAACTTTAATAATAAAACCTAACACAAAACTAACAAGAAAAAGGCACAGGAAAAAAATAAAAAAATATATAGAAATTACTGTATTCAAATGACTTCCTCCTAAGTCACCATAAGTATAAACAATTTCAATAAGCTACCACCACCTCTTAAAATATAACAAATGATCTCTTCTTCCCATATAATAAACAACTATATCATATGCCATAAACGAACGTTTAAAGTCTCATTTACTCCTGATAGTGAAAACTCTTGGGATTTGCCAGAGGATTATCAGAGATGATAACACATCTAATTTATCCCTGATCAAATAAACCATATTATATTTCTTCCTTTTTAACAATCTTGATGTTTAATCTTTTCAAATAGTGTCTTAGAATGTGACTTTTTTCATTGATATTTGTGTGTGTGTATGTTTTCAAAAAAATTATTCAAGGCTTTAACCAGCCTCTTCTGTAAATCCAATATAGGAAAATTATCCACAGGTCACTGCCTTGGTATGTTCTTTGTATATCCCTTTCAATTATTAAGGCATCAGCCTATTTCTTTTTGTATGTTCAGTATTGCATTTTTCCCTGTCATTCCTCTGCTTATTATTTTAATAACAAGCAGAGGAAGTTCAGATAAGTCAGGCAGAACTTCTTCCTTTTCCATAAGGTATTTTAATTTTATTTATTTATTTATTTATTTATTTATTTGATTTATATCCCGCCTCTCTTCACCCAATTGGGGAACTCAAGGCAGCAGAACAATACAATAAAAAACAATATCCTATACAATAAAAAATCAAAACCCATTCACTCACTCAATCATACACTAG